>JAHZNH010000878.1:0-12195 GCA_027744355.1 Tyrannoseira gladiata
TTAATGGACAGAGAATGTATTCATGGAC
This sequence comes from Tyrannoseira gladiata, assembly GCA_027744355.1. Lineage (NCBI taxonomy): Eukaryota > Metazoa > Arthropoda > Collembola > Entomobryomorpha > Entomobryidae > Tyrannoseira > Tyrannoseira gladiata. Next base: position 29 of record JAHZNH010000878.1, read on the forward strand.
GCAATAACTGCTATTTTTTTAATGGGAGTCGGGCCCTGTACCTCGGACTTGTTTACAAGAAGCTCATCCTCTCTGAGAATAATATTAATAGCCTCTCTGGATTCATAAAATATTTTTACATACTCACATCACACATATTTTCAGGTGAAGTAGAAGCTGCTCTGTATCCAAACAGTGTTTAAAAAAGACCACATTGAAGACTTTTACGCACAACCGTCCTCAGCCCGGGGCACGTTATTATTAAGATTACTATTACTTATTACCTCTCCATGCAATGAGCAAATGCTGTGGATTTTCAATTATGACTCAACTTTAATACTTATATTTATTTACCTTGCAATACATAGTAATCCAACCGTTTTAAGTTACTTACTTCATCTCTATCTCTACTCAATTCTATTGATGATGACGTGCGTACAACTAATTTCTTCCATAAATATGCCCATACATCAGATCTTCATGTTATATAATAGAGGAGACGAAAAGACTGACCTGTCGTGGGCTGCTCGAATGGACCACGGTGGTGAGCAGGAAAATGAAAAGGAGCAAGCTAAAGACCCTTCGGGGCCCTTTAAACCTCTCAGTCCACCAATTCATGATTCTTCACAAAGAAGCCCGTTTGTTCTTAAACGGTCTTTTTCCCTGCTCCTGTGCTCTTCTTCTCCAGAAGAAAATCTTCAAGTTGCTGAATCTTTTTTCTCTCTTCTTCAGCTCCTCTCTTCCTCGATTCTCTTACGTAAGAAGTCAGGAAAACACCTTGCCTCTTCCTCGATTTCACGCTCTGCCTATAGATGTGAGAGCTCTCATGGGTAGTGGAATAAATAGTTCAGAGGGAATAAGTGTGTGTGTATATTTATTATATACAACTTAATACTTTTTTCGCCTCGCTAACAACAAACAACATAGTCGTCACAGTCATTTGGTTCCATGTCTGAAGGGAAACCTTTAATCGCCTCGCCGTGGAACAGTCATTCCTTTTTCTCTTTCTATGACAGACTCCTTGCACTTGTTCCTCCTTCACCTTTTTTACGCTTTTTTTAAAAGTTCGTGCATATAAATACTTGAGGGAAAGAAATCTCCCGAGCAAACAACAAGTACATCTTTCTCTCCCCTCTCTGTAGTTTTTCTAGTAGTCTCCCATCCAACCCAGTGCTGCAATCCTTTTTACATCGAGTTAATTTTTCTCGACGATTTTCATGGAAGCTGGGAAAAAAGGTTCAAGTTCTTCAAGATTATTTTCAAAGAAGTCGATTTCTCAATGGATGACTTCACCTTAAATAGGAAGTGGATGGGTAGTAGGAGTTTAATGATTTTCTTACTTGAAGCTAACAACCAACTTTTTTCAAACTGTTATATCCGCTTACTGACTGTCAAACATGGGATAAAGGTTCGGCGAAAAACATGAGCGGAAAATGTTGACAAAGTGGTAAGTAAGTGAATTCTATTATTTTCTTGAATGAAATCCACCAACTCGGACTCGGAGTCCACAGAATAGTAGTAGTCAAACATGGGATAAAGGTTCGGCGAAAAACATGAGCGGAAAATGTTGACAAAGTGGTAAGTAAGTGAATTCTATTATTTTCTTGAATGAAATCCACCAACTCGGACTCGGAGTCCATGCAATAGTAGTAGTAGTAGTAGTAGTTGTAGTGGGGGAGGTGTCTTCTTGCTGGCGTGCCAAAGTGGGAAGAGAGGTATTAACACTTATGATGGTGTGGTGAGGTACTACTTTTTCGCGAAAAAAAGTCGTGACAATGAGCTCAGCGTCTCTTTAAATGGAATTTTGAGTAGGTAAGGAAATGCATGAATGGATACTGCACATCAAGTAAATACTTAAGTCTGTGAATTCTGGTGGTGCTGGATGATGAGGATCTTAACTTGTCTCAGTCACCCTATTTAAGCTGAGCTGCTTGCTGATCTCCCTAAGCATATTATTTCAATAAACACCATCCGCATCGTTGGCTGTGCTGTGGTGGCGAGAAACAACATCAACAAACGAGAACGGATGCACATCTATCGTGCTATTGCCGAGCGGTTATTTACGTGTCGGTCATAAATTAAGATTTCTGCAAAAGATCTATAACCCTTTTAAATGGATTCTTTCTCAGTCAGTTATTTTGCAAACCAGGCCAAGACGTTTTATTTTCTTGTATCGTCACCACCGCCACCACCACCTACTTGTATTGCATATTATGCATGCAATAACAGAACTGCATTGCCTGGAAGCCTGAGGAAGATGATTGCCGCATCAGGAGGAGCAGCAGCCCCAGCTTCGTTGATGATTGAACCACTATTTATTGCGCCACTCCAACAATCAAAAGTCTTGTTCTGAACAGATGAATATTCAATTACGAAAGTTTAATGACATTTCTTTCTTTTTTTGCCAGACGGGGCGTCATGAATTGCTCCTAATGAGCCAAGTCTGGTTTGAAATAAAGATCTGCGAATTTTAGCACCACTATAGAACCAAAACCAAACCGCACTAGTATCTCTCTTCTATTCTATATTTAGAGTTGGAATCTCTTTAATTAAGAGTCACACCAACACAAGAAACAGGAACAGTCTCCTTTAATTGATCACCTCAGTGATCAGTATTTAGTCTTTGTTTACGGATGCACTTCAACGTGCTTCGAGTAAAACGCTCGCTCTGGCTGGCTAGAACTTATGCAATAATGTCTTATAAGTCCTACGTCTACGATGATGATTTGTCTTGAGGAAAGATTAAAACTACTTAAATATACTACCAGAAGTAAACTGACAAACTTCTCACGTCCATTAGCGCGAAATAAACTGATGTCCACTGATGAGTTTAGGAGTGGATAAACTGCTTTGTGTCTTTGTTGCCTCGAAATTTTGACATGAATGCTACAGGACAAAAAGACTGGATCAGAGACAAAGATGATTTCTCGAGGCTGAGGAACCGGCAAGCAAGCAGAAGAGAGCGAGCCGACTGACTGACTAAGCTGAAACGAAAAGTGAGTAAAGGGAAGTATGCGTAGAAGAATGATGAAACATTCCGTCCGTGGCCTGGCCTGTGAATCTTGCTAGATGATGAGATGAGAGGGCGAAATATCTCGTGCCTTTCCTCTTTTGCTGCTGCTGGTGATGGTGGTGGTGGTGGTGGGCTCAACAGCGAAGAATGAGCAGGAGCAAACGAAACGTGTGCTCATGCACGATAGTAAGAGTAAATACTTTTTTTGTTGTGTCCTCTTTTACCACTAAACATGTGTGGAAGTTGGAAGAATGATAAACTCTTACATACACGCTAAAAAGAAGACCCGCTACGATTACTCGTCACCACAACTGAAGAGCTTTCTGGGCTGCTGAAACTCAGGAGAGAAAATCTCGGGGAAACGAAAGACGAGTCGAAGAAAAACGTCCGCGATCAGCTAGAATGGAAATAGAAAAAAATAGTCGGTAAAAACTCCCAGATATCACTAGTCACTCAGTAAGGAGACGTGCGAATGAGCTACTATCTGCCTAAAAAAAGCTGAGGAAAAATCTCGTGTAAACCTGAGATATGTAACGAAAAAGGGATAAAAACAAAAAAAAAGTGTGGTAAAGAGTCGGATCGGATTATAATAGAAAAATATGTGAATGTGGAAACGGAGATATGCATTTTGGATAAAAACGAGAGGATCGAGGATGTCGTTTGTTCGTTTTCCTTGGAAGTTGGAATCATACCAGAGCATTTTTTTCTCTCAAAAGTAGTTCATAAGTAGGAAACTCTGTGACATCGAGAATTTGTCTATTTCGGGTCACAAAAGAAGTCAAAATAATAAAAAAAATCCTCAGGTTTGCTTGCTCACGTAATCAGGGAGAGGAAACTGAAGCTGAAGCCAAGACCCTCCAATTTATATACAACTCGAAGTCGGAAAATGAAGGCAATGAAAATCTTATCCCTTTTCCCAGAACGAATTTAAATATTCTCCTCTGGCATTTATGCCCGCAGTGATCTGTCGGCGACACATCTGGACTAAGGGATTTTTTTACCTGTTTGAACGCCTCATTTATTGGAAAGAGGCTTAAATTGGAGTCGTCAAACGAGTAGTAGTAGTAGTAGTTTTGCTTACTACGCCCTTCCTTACACCATCATCATCCTTTTGTTTCCCAAGAGTTTCATGTTTCTCATCCTCAGTCACTCACTCCATATTTCACGAAATTAAGGCTTGGGCATCTTCATAAAAGGAACTGAAGTGGAGTGAAGAGGAAAAACATCAGTGACTAATTTAAAGTGTGGACGATAGATAACCGAGAAAAAATGGGTTTTCTCAGCTTGAGAATCTGATCAGAAACGAGATAAAGAGAAAAGTTGCGTTGTTCATTCAGGAAAATATTAATGTGTTCGAAGAGTGTGTTCTTAATGGGCCCTTTACAAACATTAATGTGAGAGTGGCCTACCTGCTCAACAGACATCCCCTTTTTTCCTGAATTATGTATTTACCATGAGTCATAGTCATGCCATAGTTCACATCTCAAGTCACACCTTCTTCTTCTTCTTCACCCGGCATAAGTAATGGGAGTCCAGATTTCTGCCATTTATGCATCTGCATGAACTTCGGCCTTATGGGATTGTTTCCCGTCTTCAATCAGCACTTTGATCTATAGCAGCAGGTCGGTCGCGCCGAAATATATGTAATAATAAAAATGTATATGTGTGTAGGTAATGTTGATTGGAAGAAGAAGAAGAAGAATAAAGAGCAGCGTTGTTCCTTCCTTCTGTTCATATAAATTTTTTAAAAGCAGCTTTCTTCCCCAATCTCCCTCTGGTCTTTTTGGTTGGACCACACAGCAATAATATTTTCTTAAGTTCATGCACCGTCATCGTCATGTAACGCTGCGCTGAGTTTTAGCATCAGTTGAGCAAATTAAAGTCAGGGAATTCCTGTAACATTAAAATATCTGATTTTCTTCCTGGCTCTGGCGTTCGCTGCCTGGTTAGAGAAGTTTAAACATTCGGATTCTCATTTACATACATAGCTGGACGAAGGGAAATTGAAATGATTAAGAAAACGAATGCTGTCTTGCCATCATTGTAATTATTCATTACACCAGTCACCGCTTGACCAGTAAATGGCAGCCTGTCTCTTTTAATTCCAGTTTATGTATTCAACAGCAGACAAAAACAAGGAGGCGAGCAACAGTAGTAGGAGCTGCGGTGGTTTTGGAGAGAAGACAAAAAAATCTGCCAAGCTAAGTAAATGAAGATGAAGGCTTAGTATGACTGTGGTAATTGCAAAAAAATCTTATACTTCATCAAAACCAAATCGTATACCAAATCAAAAAGAGAGCTGCTATTAAAATTATTGGCAATGGGTTCTCTCGAAGAAAATCGACAGACTTAATGATTGCTGGTAATTAAGCTGACGAGGGTAAGAAGGTAATTTGGACTTGGTTGGGTGGAAAATCACTTTTTTAGGAAATGTATGAATGTTCTTAATTTGTAAATTAATTACAGTAGGCTAACAATAATTAACTTAGGAAGGTAAGACTAAGATAAGACCGAGTACGAGAGAAAATGTCGATATTTTTGGGAAGCAAATCATTCTACATTTTTTGGTACATGCATGCGTGAGCCAGAGAGATATAATGAATGAAACAACGGAGGAAAATTCTGGAAAGGTCCAGTTTGAAAGAGTATAATATATATTGGAATAAAATAAATTTTTTTATAAAAAACAGTACTATGCTAAGATATACATTATTGCAAATGTTTCATCGGTTAAATAATCAAGTTGAAATCAGCATCCATAATCGGCCCAATTTAAGTACTAATTTTATAATTTATCCTTTATTTACACAGTAGATATTTATCTCTTAATCATTGTCACATTCAATGACGGGGCTGAAGGTTCAAAAGTACCAGTGCATGCACCCAATCTAGGGAGATCAGAAACATCCTTCGTCGAAGAAACCCTCATGAGCCAAAAAAGATGATTGATATTGGAGGAACCGGTTGTAAGAATACTCGCATTTTAACAGGAATTTTTACGAATGTCTATTTTTAAAAGGCACCATTTACGATTTCCATTGATCGGTGGATGACGTAACCCAAAGAAATTTTTTTAATAAACAGAACCTTTATGCGAAGAAGGTTATAACATCATTTTACAAAATGAAAACGTTCTTTTTAATGGTAAAATTGGAACGGGTCAACATTAAATCTTAGGGCAATGTACTTCGAACGCGGATATTTATTTTATCGTTTATGTGTCTGAGCCAGACATTTTATGCTACACAGCTTATACGCAAGTTTCAGGTTTCACGTTGAACATCTACTGAAAGCCATCTCCTGACAGACATTGACATTGAAAACCATTGAAATCGTAAAATTGATTTTTTTATTTGCATTTTAATGTGCCAATTTGATTTGAATCCAACTCTCATCTTTGCACTGGGAGATGATTATTGAGCCCTTATGATTTGAAATTCAGCTTTTTCGAATTGAACACTCTCACAGAGCGAACCATTCACTTGCGCTTGATTTTATGATTAACTGCTTTTGAAATAAGATGTGTAAAATGCCACCATTATTACGAGATTTGCGTACGAGTCAAAAGCAATTTACCTAAAAGCTTCAGAACGGAGATCAGCAAGAAATTAAAAAAGGAGGACTTGCTCTAGAAAATTGAAAAACGTAAAGTTCAGAAGCTGACGGGAATTCGATCTCATCATGATACATCATACATATTCAACAAAACAATTTTGTAGAAATGAGTGCAAGTACAGGAACGAAACAGTAGGATCCAATTTTTTTTAGTTAGTGAATCCATGCTGAGATCATAACCTAAGGCTTTTTGGTTTATCCATAACCGTTTCGCAAACTTTTTGTTTACGACTCTGTTACTGAAATATTACGGTAAAGTTATAACATGTTCGTGAACACCCGAATGCACTGGGTCGCAGTTCCCATTAATCCGTGGCTCATTATTCAAACAAAAGATGAGTCCGTTCTGCGAGTTTGTTCTGGGAAATCTTTCAATACATTGACTCTGAAACTGTTCAATCGAATAATGTATCTAGTAGAGTGGGAGAGTTTATGGATCATTAAATTTTGCCAAATGGTTCGCTAAAGTATAGATGTTTACTTAAGAATGTACTTATTTTAGTACACTCATATTTCTGCCGTAAACCTATCAAAAGCCGTTGCGTGGTCTTGTTCTGGGGGTAATGATAAACTAGATCAAGTGTATACAAAGAATGAAGCGATTCCAAGATTAATTTCCTAAAAAATTCAAGTCCCAGAATACTTGCCAGCAAATATTTTATTGCAAATGTATGTTTTTACTTTAATTTATTGAAATCTGCAAATCTCAAACTGTCTATAAGAATAAGGTTGTTAGTATCCTTAGATGATTTGAAATAAAGTCTAAAAATTCAATTTTCTACTACCAGCACCATATTTGCTGTCGCATCAGTATCAGAATCATCATTAAGAATGAATTAAAGTTGTTATTGGAATGCATCAGAAAAAAATTGGACAAAGAAATGAAACAAACGCCAACGAAAGAACTTTCTTTCTCGCAGGTTCATCTAGCCAAGAGATATTCAACTTGTGTGCTCTCTGTTCATCTAGCAGTGGTCACTCCCGTGTCGCTCGCAAGGCAGCGCTGCACTCTGGAGAATTTAAAACCGTCCCTTTTCTCCTACCATATCTTCGATGATCTTTGTTCATTTACATATTCATTCCTCTCATTCCCGTTTAGCAAAGTTTCACAGCATCGTTATAACTTCGAAGATGTTATATGATGGGTTTAAATGTTGTACAATTTGTAATACCAATGTGCATTTAACGAAAAGAGTCAGTTTCTTGCCAGTTGAAATTGGCTAATAATCGTCATCTAATAATTGACTTCATGCAATCTTTCAAATGGATGAGCAGCACAAAAGTTGCATTATTCCCTTGCAATTTTATGATACCAATCCAATGCATCAAAATATCCAATTGCCAAACCAAACCTATGAAATACTGGCTGCATTTCCTTACCTACGTTGGGGGAGAAAATGGAATTTCTTCGAGCTTATTACCCATACTTGCTTTACCTAAGAAATAGGGTGTTAGTTATTATTTGTGCTGTAACGCAGTCGCATTTTTCAGTGATATCCAAGCCTCCTCACTCATCTCCCGTTAAATTCATTCTAACACTTTCCGCACTACTATTCTATAGCAGGTTACGCATAAGAAAGAGAAAAAACTACAATTTTTTTGTCTGAGTTCCCCTTCCGAGAGGAAAGTAAAATTGGATAGATAGGAAGGATCAATCCCAAACGAGAATGTAGTAAGTATGTATGTATGTTCATTCGTACTTAACTTTCCTTTATACGCATTCATATAATCATCACCAGCGAGTGAGCGAGCTTTGGATTTCACTTCATGAGCTTGAAACGAAACTGGAGTATGTACGTCATTGCATGGGTATGACTTTTAAATCATCACTAGTGAGTGAGCGAGCTTTGGATTTCACTTCATGAGCTTGAAACGAAACTGGAGTATGTACGTCATTGCATGGGTATGACTTTTTTGTGGGTACCATCCTATCCAGAAAATCAGCTACGGCGGTGGTGCGGTGCCATGCCATGCCACCACACCATATTCTCTTTCTCACCCTTCCAATTCGAGGCAGCAGCAGTAGTAGTTAGTTTTTACTTTCAATCCGCATCCCTACTTTCCTACCAGAAGACTCTGACTGAGTAACAAAGCGCAGCAAACGAGCTGAATGTGTTCTTGCTATCTGGAAACATTATCGCCGCTGTCCATAAGTTTAATGCATGCCTTTCCCAAGTATAATTTTTTTTCTTTCTAGGCCGGAGACATTTTTACACGGAGAAGAAGGGAGTGAAAGCTTTAGTCTCATTTTATTCCTCCATCAAGGTCCATGCATGGTTCTCATTCGCACTGCTCCCATCCAAAGTTAGACACGAGTTGGAGTTTGTTCCCAGCACAGTTTTTTTATCTCTTTTACTGAATACCCGACTGGAACCAGCAAGACGAGACTGTGTGTGCGAGCAGGTTGATGCTACCATCACTTGGCAAGCGGTGGTGGTATTCCCATTTAAACGGCAAGAAACGTCGGGACGGAGAGGATACTCCTACAACGTACCCAAGCCAATATTATTCACCTTGGACTTTTAGACGGGAGGAGGAAAGCCAGGGAAATCCATTCGAAATATAAAAACCACACTCACACACACAAAGAGAGAGCGAGCTTGGGCTCACAACTTTCCCTCGTTCTCGGACATAAATGGAAGGAATCAAATTTTCATCACAGTTTAACTGCTCCGCATAGAGACGGGAGAAAGTGTTATAGTCTCCCCGCTAGACTTTTTTCTTTGTCAGTAATGGTTTGGATCTTGTCTCCGGATGAGTCTTCGAAGTGATGTGTAAATTGCACTCCAGCTCTTGTTTCAATCAATGTGAAAGTCACTTTTTATGGATGGATAAGCTGTGAAAGCGTGCTCAGTGAAAGAAGTTGGGAAGGAAAGTGCAACGGTTCCTTGTATCCAAACAGCTACTTTAGCTGACTATTATCGACACCATTTCTATTGTACTCTAATTGCCCATTAGAATCTTTAACGGGAGTAGTTAGTCGGTCATATGGTTCTCGCTTTGGATGAACTTTGTGTTTACTTAAGACAACCTCTTCTTGACTTTTGAGGCGAGGCAATTTTGTGTGGGATTTGTTACATAGCTTTAACTAATTCATACAGTCGTGACTCCACTTGACAAGCCAATATTTTGTCTAATGTCTATCCAAACTGTCCAACTTTCATCCTACGTTCATTCGGNGTGTGGGATTTGTTACATAGCTTTAACTAATTCATACAGTCGTGACTCCACTTGACAAGCCAATATTTTGTCTAATGTCTATCCAAACTGTCCAACTTTCATCCTACGTTCATTCGGGACAACGCCGAGTAGTTAACTTGTCGGACTGGTAGTGTAGTAATTACTTTAATGTAGTGTGTTCCTGTTTATTGTATATGATTATAGTAATATATGTGATTTTTTGGTGAGCATTAACCCAATCATACTCATTGTGCCAATTTGGTTACGCCTTGAAGAGAAGAAAAAACTGAATGAATGGAATATCTGCGACGTGCTTTATTACCTCATCATTAATAAAAGTAGAAGTCGGTTCTCATTTCACGAGATTTTTTCATTCACTAGAAAAGAACCAAACAAAGGCGCGCTCTAATTATCGTAGACTTTTTGAGTCTATCTAAAAGTACATATGAATGGGGAGTGTATATGATTATACACCCAGTAAAAAATTGGCTTCATTCTCGCCGGGGCTGTGAGAAAAGATAACTTTAGTGTTTGTTTGCCTCTTCCTATCAATTCCATTCTGAAAAGGCGAAGCTGAGTCAAGCGAAGCCAGCTCCCGCTTGACTTTCTCGGTGGATTGGGATGATGATGATGGCATTCGAAAACAAAAAGGAGAAACGGCCGCTACACATGAACAACAACAACATCTAGAGAGAGTTATTAGCAAAGTGGGAGCTCGAATTCGGTATGCAAACTATGTTTTTCTATCCATAAGTTAAGAACTAGTTTAATTTTCGCTTCTCCTAGTAAAACAGGCAAAGCGGATTATCTATATTTGAAACGCGACAAGGCAAAAGTTACATCTGAATGGTTTACGAGCTAAGGGCTCAGCTATTTTTCAGCTTTCAGTAGGATGGGAAATCGGAGTACGAAAAAACTAACTTCTCCTGCTTCAATGCATGGTGCTTCTTTTTTGGGGTTGTTGTTCCTACTAATGGGATGTGGCGTAATAGATGTAGAACGTGAATTAGCTCCCATCCCGCAATAAATTTAAATATGCTTCTTGGGAAAAAGTTGAATGCGAAACACTAATGAAGATGTATAGGATTTTATCAACTCATGCGAAAAATTCTACTCGCTTCGCTGGAAAAAATATAATGTATACATGAAAGTATATCACCCAGTATAAAATTGTAAACTTTTCGCCGTTTGCTAATATTTTGACCAGGGAATAGAAACGAAGATGGAATGAATATTGATCAATTTTTCTTCCCGGGGTTCTTCTGATGCCATTTTAGATTAGAAAAAGTTACAACATAACCCAAAGTGAATATATTATAAGCAAGCTTTTATTCTTATTTGAGTTTGCCGCTACCCTAATTTCGAATGGTGAAAACGATGAGTTTTTTTCTTATATTCCGTACAATTTCCATTATTCCATTTCATGCATTCACGGAGCGCCTTTGCATTACTTAATATCTACCGAACAACCATTTCTCTAGTCGTTTGAGATGTGTTGTAAGTTCCAGAGATTCTGACGTACGAAATGAGAAAGTTAACTTTTTTGTGGAAAAAAATTCAATAGTCGATATTCATCTCTGGGAAGTACCTCACTCCTTTACACTAAATAGATTCACTTACCACCTTAACTATCAAATCAAGGAATGCTTGAGAACAATACCGGTCTAACCTTTTGCACACATTTACTACAACGTGTAGAACAGAGGTTTCTTAATTTCCACGAAGCTCTTATCTCGGGTTAGCATCACATGCACTTTTGGATTGGTCGTGATTTCATTTCCTATGAGGGCCGTTGCTCCAACTTGTGATGAGAAAAGGCGATAATTCAAATGCGATACGAAGCTCACATGCCGAAAGGTACGCCGTACATACCACAGCCTTTTTGAGCTGTAATTCATTTAAGTTTTTTTAAAGTTGCATTTCTAAAAAGGAAAGGTGCGCCGGAATATTGTGACGATAAGGATAAAAAGAGTATTTTTTTATTTTAATCAAAGACCCAGACTCCTTCTTCGTTTACTAACATACACCCTTCTAAAGCCTGAATAAATATGCAACTTTGGAGAGAAAATTGATATTATTACGAAGAACAAGATTTCTTATTCATTTGAAGGAATACGCAACGCACACGTGTTTTAGTAGACGGCATTTACAGTCACCGTACCAAAACAGTAGTGGAGGGCGAATGCGGAGAACGACTTTTCTCGGTCTTTTTTTCACAGGGAAAGGTCGTTCTCATAACTTTTCCTTTTGACTTTCTCATTTCGTTTTCTTGTTTCCCTTTTTTCGAAAGAAAAGAGTTGCTGCTGCAGCTGATGATGATGATGATACGGCTTTAATGGTTCCTTTATACATGTATATTCTAACCGTACACCCAATACAA
>JAHZNH010000879.1:0-17060 GCA_027744355.1 Tyrannoseira gladiata
GGAGAGATTACGACAACAAGTACAGCATTAACTCACTGTGTGAATTTACCTAAAATTATCCGATCGCACGTGCTGTCGGCTCAAACAGGAAGATCAGCGAACACAAACAATGCAAGAAACTAATTATGCGTTGCGTAAAGCAATGGCACAATTCGTGCAAGAAGTTTCCAGAACTAAAAGAATTATTATCAGTTTATTATCAAGAAAACGTATCATGCCACCTACACAGCCTACAGCGATGAAGATGAAGACAAAGGAAAAACTATTTTAACTAAAAATACCCTGCCGTTATAATTTACAACTATTACAGTAGGCTATTTTTATACTGTCAAGAAAGAATGTTGTGCCTGCAGGCAGACACTCGGAGGACGACTGTTGTTGATGTTGATACCGCAGCTGGCTGGTGTCGACGAAAGGAGTGATGGAAACACACACACACACAAAATATGTCAGACTGGTAGTACGTTAAGATGCTCCCATGCAAGCTTTCCTTTTCCAGACTCTTTTCTCTCCCTTTCACCAACAATATTGCTATAATAACTGCATCGCTAAAGAACTGCTAGTTTACTCTTTCCTCTTGAAAGTGGAAGTCCATCCAGGGAAACTTTAAGTGGTGCATGAACGGACACAGTTACACACGCCGTTCGCTCGTACTAATACTCGAGAAAAAAGAACATTTTTTCGCCATTTTCGACACAAAAAATGTCTACTGCTGCTATCACAGTAAGAATCCAATACAATACAATACTGTGATACGTATGTAGCATTGCACCACCAAAAACATCACTCATAAAAAATAAAATCGTGCTGAGAAACCTTTCTCTATTACTTCTTTCCCATTGATATCCTTCTAAAAGGAAGTCTAAACTCATCACTGAAGTGCCTAGAGGAAGGAACTGCCTTATCCAAAAAAGGAAAGTTTTTTCTACTCAAAGTTCTCGCGTTCTATATGGTATGCATGAGCTAGCAGTCGCGCGCTATTACATGATTTTTTTCTCTCCTCCATACAAACTGAAGCGGATCGAGTTGTTTCTCCTCCAGAAAACATGTTTACCATCACCACTTTAAGCTGGGGAAACAACTAGCGAAACACCTCATGAAAAAGAGAAACGAAACTTACTTTCAAGCTGGAAAAATAGATGTAGGCCGTAAGTAGTTACGAGCAAGAGTAATGATCATGATCATCATGATGATGTACAAGATTGTACAGCACCATGCAGCCTTCATGTTTCTTTGTTCTTGTTTCGATGGTAATGGGGGGAACTGTTCTTGCTTTTTAAAAAGAAAATTGAGCATTACAACCATGCTTGCTGACCACCACCACCACCAAACCTTACAGCAGTAGCAGCAGCAACCGGTTAGATTAGCTGCGTCGGAGTCAATTCAAGCCAACCGAAGCCCGCATATAAAAAATCAGTCGACGGAACTTTCCTCATTCATGCGGACACCATTTGGAAACATGAGTCATCACATGTGTGCTAGTACAAAAAAATCTGGAAAAATTGAAAGGGAAAATAGAGAAACAGGAAAGCCTAATCATAAACTTGATACTCATGCATACTTAACGAAGTATCACGTAATGATATCAAAAGGTAACGCTTTCTCCCTCTCTGGAGTCTGCCCTACTTGTATGAACGTTGTGAACCGAAGCGTTGGATGGAAATGTGCTGGATGTATGGAAAATAACCTAGAAAAAGGACGTTAACTAAAAATACCGTTGAATACTGTATTATGTGAAAAGCATCATATACAGCACGACTGCCGCCGCCACGCCAGTTACTCCTACACATAATAATGTAATAGGACGGCAAAATAATACTCGGCTCGGTTCAGGCCAAGTTGTGGTGAAAGCTTGAAATCACACAATACCCAAGAAAAATGATGAGCCACACCTGAAAAAATAGTAAAGGTTCTAGAACCTCTAGTGTGCCAGAGCTCCTGCCAAAAAAACGAGGGACCGAGAGAAAATTGAAAGAATGGGATGGGTGTTACACGGTGGTGGCAGCGGTCGTCATCCTTGTCGTGAAATGCGATGCGATGATATTATCGTGTGTGATGTGATAACAAAATGAGTGTTTTTCCATGCCCAAAAAACCTGGAAAACTAATCAAGGTAGAAAGTTCCCTGGAAGATGATGCTACCTACGGTAAAGTGCCTAATTCTCCAGGCAAAGTCACACTTTACGGCAAGAGAAACCTTTACTACAGCATCATTATATTGCTTTCCTTCGTGGTGGCCCATCGCCCTGTATCCCAATGAGCACTACATATTGTATATGGTGCTCCAATTCCAGTGTTCCAAGACCGGGTCAGTTTTAGTGCTGCATGAAATGCTAATGAAGTGGAAGGCAAGATGAGATGAGTATTTATTTTTTTAGTTGGGGAAACTCGAACGATACAAGATACAAGAGAACATGGAATTTTTGATAGTCGTTGCGGTTCTTGGCTCAAACTTCGGCGATTCCAGTCAAAAAAAATTCTACCTCAGATTAAAATAGACTATGTATATGAGAAAAACAAGCTTTTACCTACAGGAAAGAAGAGCGATAAGATGAGGGTCATCGAGTGACCTTTTCATCATCGAAAAATGACTCCGCCCAAAAAAAGCAAACATAGTAAAGTTCCCTTGGGCGAGTGATCCGAAGGTAAAAGAAGCAAAATTCTCGTGCGTCAAAATATTTCCGTGCGTAGTCGCAATATAAATGGGCTTCAGCCGTTGGGTTTTATTTATTCTTATGGTTAGGAATCCATTTGCAATGATGATCAAATGAAAACGAGCTCCATTAACATTGATGTTTGCTTTCTTCACCTCACCATGATTCCAGCAGGGGATGGAGTGTCAGGAAAAAATATGGGAAACACCAATCGTTAATGCTGAAACTAAAGCCATTTTCAATGATGCATTTTCAGGTGTCATGCATGAATGAATGAATGAAGGGAAAAATAAAGAGATGAAGTGATTTTTTAAAACCATAAAAGCATCCATTTGCCCCATTTCTGGACATTTTATCAAATTGAAGCTTTTGCAATTCCTAAAGTATAGTAGGATTCCAGCGGCAGAAGTCGTGTTTAGTGAACTCGCTCACAACAGGATGCGCCTGACAGGTAAAGATGATGATGAGAATTTAGTCCAGTTCGTGCACGCACTAACTGATGACTTTAAGCTGGACTGACTGTATGAGGATGAACGTGTATATCTAATATGACTTACCTGGGAGAAAGTTAGATAGAGGAAGAACGTACACCGTTGGCATTTTAAGCGTTGTTAGTGCATGACAGATTGCTATTACTGCTGATTCTTCGAAATCTAACGACAAGGTACATATAAAACCATATATAGGTACTAATGTACTAAATAAGTGGGTAGGTATCTTGCCCATTTTTCGGTTGATGGGATGATATGAACGGCCCTGTCACGTTCTTTTTCTACTTTTAGTCGGAATGAATGAGACGGCTAAAAGTCCTTTGAAAAAGGCCCAGCCACGCTGGAAAAATGATTAGCATTAACCCATTAATGAGGGAGATAATACAATACTACTACTCCACTATACATGCTTGCTTTTTGTGAGTGGTTTGGCATTCTTCACATTATTATTACGTGGGAAACTAGATGAGTAAGAAACTTGATTCATGAACTTAACCGAGAAAAACGGGCTGACTGGATTTTTTTCCAACTCGTTAAGATGTCTATCTTTAAATGCCACGGCTTGACTCGATCCTCAAATGGCAAAAGTCAGGGGTCGAAAAAATCAGAACGTTTTTGTTACTGGCACGATTCGTAGCCTCCAAGATGGACGAACGGAATGGTATAGTTGTGAACAGCTCTCTAGTAATTTTTTTTTACTTTTTGAATGGTCATTCAGCCGTATAGAAGAAGTGTAAGTAAATAGTCTGGCCTCTGTAAACACCACTTTACTTTTGCTGGTCCTTGAACAAGCAACCTTTTGCTGGTCCTTATTTTGAGCGGGTGCTCTTAATCACTAAAATATAAGGAAGACATTATCATAAAATACGCTGACAACTGAAGCATACCCCCTCTGCAAGAAAAGTAAATGCCAAAGGCATCACAAAAATTACATTATGATGGCAATGGTTATATTATGACAGAGGACTCTGTGCTTTCTACTGTTATGTCATTGATTTAGGGATGGTCAATAACCATATTTTTATTGGCCATTATATTTTTCAGTGGGAATATGTAGAGCCCTGTTCTTATCTTGGAGCGGAATTCCGGGGGAAAATTCCTTTATTTGATTAGACTGCATGATTGGAATCGTAATAACTGCAAAAAAAGTCTGCCGTGGTGCAACAATGGTTGGACAAATGCTGAAATTCACATTCTTGCATATAGCATTCCTTTCCTATTTATGGAAAAAACTAGGTGAAACGTTGTTCTGCATCGCATTATACAAGCACGTGCTTATTGGTGATTTTATGATCATTGCGGAAAATCTAGAACCGGTCCAACCCTTCCTTAGTCAACCAATTGCACGCAGCTGCCTGACTATGTCTAGTTTTTGTTATAGTTTCACTTTCAGCACCCTATGAATTAACACCCAGCGTCGATGGTTCGGACACAATATCAATCACTCACTAAAAGTGCGATTGAAATCAGTCGAGTGAATATTAGCTAAATGCATAAAACAATTATTTTTCATGCTTTATGTAACGACAGAGATAAGGTAAATGGAAAAAAATTAAGACCAATGGGCTCAAAGTTGGGAAATGGTGATGATGATAGTGGTGATGGAGCTTAATAGCAAAAATATGCCCAGCGGCTATTAGTACTAGGCCATTAGAGCAGTTGGTGACAGAGATTAAAATAAATGCCATTTCCTTTCCGCCATATTCCTTTATTACTTCACATCATACATATACATTTCCTAATTGCCATGATTGCATGCATCCATGAATGACTAGAAGAGTGACGGCATTTTTCCGGGGGACATGAATTCACTTCACACACTCGCCTTTTAGAAGAATTAAACGGGTCATTAATATGCACAAAAACGCGAGGTATTGAGTCGCGTAATTTATTTACTCAAAGTATCAATCAACAAAGTTTTGACAAAAGAGGAAAAATCTTGACACGAGTTTCTCAGCCACTCACTCACTCAGTCAGTAGCTTTTTTTGGTAGGATAAAGTTTTGACATGAATAGAATCCATTGTGGATGTTCCTACACTAGACGCATTGGAAAGATCCTCTTTGAGTCACTACATAATCCCAACATCAACAAGAGACAAGAATTCCTGCTCGCGACAACTTAAATTGTGTATGCTGCAGCATGTCGTAGTCTTTTTTCACAGGCAGGCAGGACTCATTTACCACTTTACTTTCTTCCCTTTCACCTGTCACTCACCCGTTTTACAGGGAGTGTGTAAGGTTGGCCTCGTGTAATACAGCAGGCATTCTCTTGCGCAAAGAAAGGAAAGACACGATAAGCATAACAAACAGCTTATGTGTACTTACTTTACTTGGACGAGAATTTTTTTAAACAAAAAGTAAGCACCCCCCATCCCATTATTCATTCCTTTCCTTTTGTTGCGAATGAAAGAAGCTTGATGCGTGAGTGAGGTCATCGTGGCAAAAATTGCCATTCGTGCTATTTCCCGTGAAGAAAAGAAAGTATCCTGACAAATGCTTCAAATTCTCCCCAATGACAAGCGACAATAGACACGGTAATTAACCTTCAAGCAGTAGATAATAATGAAGTACTTTTGTGAATATCCTTGAGCAGTTTTTCCCATGATTTATTACCATATATTTTTTTCCTGCAAAAGTTGGCACGAATGGCATTCATGTTGTTTGTAACTTACAATTTCCCTGCTCAATGTTCTTCGACTCCTGCATCTGGATTCGGAATACGTCAATCACTCATTCAAAAACCCGTATGAGTCCATGCATCATCCTCAGCTTTTCTATTCACATATAAGTATTACGCAGACGAGCATAATAATCCTCTGATTGGAACCGGAGCACAATCGGATTCTAGCTTAATCGCAATCCCTTTATGCTATAAGGGGGTCAATTGCCGTAACTTTTGACCACGCCATAAAATATGTAGTAAGCAGGTTAGAAAATTCTTACAGATACATATTACTACTATTGAAACTAAAACTTTCCTATGTATCAAAAATATAACGGTATAAGGCTTGATAATATGTAAGAAAGATAAGAAATAGGCGCTGCCAGATGAAGCCAAGTAAAACCATAAAGCTAATAAGTGAAACAAACTTAGCGGGCCATTGTAGACATCACGTTAACGGATTTCTGACATAAAGCCAATCGACAGACTAAACTCCAGAAGAAAGTTTGTTGCTTACAGTGGAAGACACACAGTGATGCAACAGTAATGGCAAAATACTCAAGACTTCATGGCCCTCAATTCCAGTATCAATTCTCCAACTAATGGGCTTATGAAAATAATGGTGAAAGCATATTGTGCTTATTGTTCGCCCATTCGTACTTTAACCGACTATTTCTACAGAAGTTATGTTCCACGGTACACTTCACTTTGTGCACAAGTACTAATGGGCTTATGAAAATAATGGTGAAAGCATATTGTGCTTATTGTTCGCCCATTCGTACTTTAACCGACTATTTCTACAGAAGTTATGTTCCACGGTACACTTCACTTTGTGTAAAAAACTTTTGGCTAGTTTCTTTTTTCTCTCCAACTCTAAGAAAAAATCCAGGTGGTGATTTTTTTTCGCTAAAAACTACTATTGGTTTAGTCAAACCGGAGTAATAATAACTTTTTATTGAATTGGTCCATCTCATTCCGGAGACTTCCAACATTTTTTGGTTTTGGCACGCAGCAAACTTTTAGAGTTTCCATTTACATCAACATTTATTCAAATGATCGGTAATAGAAACCTTAAACTCGTAAAAATTCCGGAGACTTCCAACATTTTTTGGTTTTGGCACGCAGCAAACTTTTAGTTTCCATTTACATCAACATTTATTCAAATGATCGGTAATAGAAACCTTAAACTCGTAATATTTTATGATGGTTCGTGCCAAAAATACATAATGTAACTGCGCAGCATACTAGCAGTACTACTCGAACTTGTTACTATTATTCGATCATATTGGCGCAGTGTTCGCGGAACATCAATTGGAATTTTATTTTCTACAAATTCACAATGTCTGATATTATATTCCACCCAGGAAAAAACTTTCTCTCGCGCCGTGTTCCAAGTAAAGGAAGGGTATGAGACTAGTACGTGTATTCTGATTGGAGGTGAAAAGTTGCTTGATTTTTTTCCGCACGAGATATTAAAACCTAACTCGTTCAGCTTTCCCAAACTTTCCCAGATTTTTTTTTGTTTTCATACTTTGTTCCAAAAAATGTTGATTAGGAATTCATTAATCAATTTATACGCTCGAGACGCTCCAACACGAACTATGCATATGATTTCGCTTTTGAGAGCAAAAACATTTTCTCGCGTTGCAACTCGCCCCGCAAAGAGGTATATCAAAAGCGTGGTTTCAAGAGCCTAGAGCTAGGGCACTGCTGCTCTACAAAGGAAAGTTCAGCAAACCGGAGCATGACAGACAACTCTATCTTAAGGCGACTTTTGTAAACTCTTTCCAAGAAACAAGAGCGTGTGGATGGTTTTGAGCGTAAACAATAGGGCCTATATGGTCTCTCTCTACTCGTGAGTTCAGAAATACGTGTGCTGGTGATTTCCTATGAAACAAAGAAAACTCGTGCGTGATACTTCACGGCGAACAGCTCGCGGCTGCTGGAGTGAAATTCTGAGAGCAAATTAGCGATGATTTATCATCATCATCGTCAAGAAAGTTATACTTTTAGATTAGAATAAAGCGCTAAAATCCATTTTCCTGTAGGTTATCTCATCAACACATTAACTTGACTGGTAAAAGCCTTGTCAAAACGTCATACCTTTTTTCATATAGCTTATAAGTAGGCGAACTTAACAGCAAGCAGTAACGGAAGGTCAAGCGACATGAAAAATTAGAACAAAAAAATTGTTACCCATTTCCTACCATTTCAGAACCTTCAAGACTACGCATTTATATATTTCATTGACATAAATTGATATGGGAAAATGGAAATTCTCGTTTTAAGTGCGAAGTCCTATTGAAATCGTGAGTAATTTCCATCGTACGACGGTCGTGCACAATACATTAAATACAATTTTTCTTTCACTTGCGATTGGATTAACCTGGCAATTTAGACAAAATCGATCCCTTGTTATTCCGACTTCATATAAATAGGTAAATCTCTCTTGCGTTACCCTCAATTACTGGTCAATTGGTGCCATTTCCATTTACTGCCAATCTTTATGGCTAAAGTTCATCAGTTTTCCATTTGAAACAATCATAAGCAATTCTTAGACCTGACAAGATCTTTTTCCCCGCATTGGAGAAAAGTACATTGAGCAATAAAAGTAGGCTATCTAACTTTTCTTGGCTCATTGCATTACTCCGACTGACATCTTGCAGCGTCGTCATGCAGAGTGTGTGTAAAATGGGGAATCCACCCCCACCCATGGCATTTCATAGATCACATATATGAATATGTTCGTTCCAATTTCATTAATTTCGGCGTATAGTCTCGGATGAGGGTCGGTGGGTGGTTTGGCGTGGCATGGAATGGAACGAGTAACTCCTGGTAGTAGTGAAGTAATAAAGGAAGATCAAGAGAACAAAAGGGAAACCAAAAGTCAGAGAGAGGTTTGTTGACTTTTCCTCTCATGTTTCCTCTTCTTCTCCTACTCACTTTTACTTCATCAATCACTCCACTTAAATAAGGTTACGCAAAACGGAGAGAAAGGCAGCGTTATCATATCAATGGTGAGAGAAATTTCGTTAGATGGAACGTTTTATGTCACGATACATGATGAGGTTTTCTTAAATGAATTACCAAATTGAATCAAACTAAAGAATTGTTTCTAGGAAAAGCCTAGCTTGTCTTTCCCTCGTAATATCATGGTTTTGATATGATAATAGGAAAAATATGATTAAAAAAAGTTTGGTTTTGTATAGTATGAATGTTCTGCGGATGCCTAAAAACATTTTTTAAAAAATAAATTGTTTATGCATATATAAAAAGGCCAACCTCTTTTCCAATTTTTTTGATCCCAGGTGGAGCCCCATTTACTTCATTTTCAATTTTTACCGACTCCGCGTCAAAGCTTACGGTCACCCCAACTCCACTTAAAGGTCTCCCTTCGCTCATACCTCGACCCACCAGTCCCGCTATCAGAGTGCTGGGCATTCTTCCTATTGAGTAGTGGAGTGGCGGCAACACTAACGCTGCATCCTGGAAGAGGCAACGACTGTTTTGACTGCTGAGAATCTGTCGAAGGTCCTCGAAAAGGGGCGCTTCCGAAAGAGCCTCCAGTTCCCACTCCACCGCAACTCTTTTGGCGTTGCAGTTTCGAAGTTTTAAGTATACTGGACATGTCAGGAAGAGGATGACTCGGGGCTGCACTGCTTCTTGCCCATTATATCTACGAGTTGATGGTCGTGGTGGGCGTACAACTCTCGAATGTAAAATATCTTGAACTAGAAAGTACCTATAGTATTCATCTCTAACCGCTAAAGTTCATTCAAGTCGTGTTCATGATAACCTCATTCGTGGCTACAACATCCTTGCAATTCGGGTACGAGCCCATTCTTTTAAGAAAATTGACATAACAATGTTTGACTTTAAGCTCTACGAGGTACTAATGGCCTAAAATTTTACCCAAGGCTGGGACTAGTCCAACGAGATTTTCCTTCGGCACCAATTTTTACTTACTACATTATTATTGCATATTGCATCTTCTCCACTACCAAAATGCGTGGGCACAAATTTCACGAACATGAGGTTTTTATCTATCACACTATTATACTGCTATATTTCTTCATCGAATGCGGCTGGAGCTAGCTGGCTTGTAACTAGCTTAAGGTTTATTTTTATCGTTACTTTATAGTTCATTCACGTAGTTCCGAATCCTTTTTCATACGGCTCGGGTAAGTAAGTAGTCGTAACAGCAGGAGCAGTAGTACTACTATGCAGCATGAATTGATTGTTGTAGTGTTACATTATCGATTAGCATTGGGAGTTGCTCGTAACAGTGGTGGCGTTGGGTTTTTTTTGTTAAAAGAAAACGAAGTTTGTTGTACTCGAGAGAAAGAGCAAGAAAAGTAAAATTAGTTGAACGCTGGAGCGGATAAGATTAATGACATACACGTCTTTTCGCAAGTGATTAAGGCAATAGATTGGATGATGTCTTTTTCAATATGGAGCGGTTCAAAACGTTTTTTAGACCCGTTTCGTTGTAAATTTTTAGGTTGCGAGCGAGCGAACGCACCATCACCGACAGAAGTACTTACATCGTGGAGTGGAGTCAAAAAGTCAAGAGTAATTTGAACAAGGCAAATAATACATTTTCCATTTCACGCTTTAGAGTGGTACCATCAACATTTCTGAAGCACTTTCTGGGAAAGTTGTTGACTTTTCCCTTATGTATGCAAAAGCAACAACGGTAATCGCTTTTTGAAGAAGGCTCTCCAGTCAAAGCGCCTTGTATTTCACATAAATACATTGTACCTTCACTTCCCTTCAAAAAGCTAGGAAATTCCATTACGTCCCATCTTACGATTCGTTTAATTTACGAGGAGGGGAATTCCTTTTCGTCCCTACCAATTCGTATAACTCACTGAGGCACACATGGTTTCGTTGCGTTCAATAGAAATGTTCCCTTTTCGCTGATGAAATCGCCATGAATTAACTCGTAAATTGCTGTAGGAACGACGAAAAAACTAGCAGTGTTTTTCTAGGAAACCTTCAAAATCCACGCTGGACTGTACTGACTGGAACGAAAGTACATATTAATACTCGGAAGCCTACTATATTTCAAGTATTTTTATAGTTTCTCGTTTTATCAGGGTATTTGGGAATCTCCAATTAATAACATTTTTTATCGCGAGGGCACAATCGTAATAAGAGTTTTGAAGGGTGAAACGTTTAACCAAGTTGGTAATTTCCAGGAACTCCATGGTTTCATAGTTTCTCGTTTTATTAGGGTATTTGGGAATCTCCAATTAATAACATTTTTTATCGCGAGGGCACAATCGTAATAAGAGTTTTGAAGGGTGAAACGTTTAACCAAGTTGGTAATTTCCAGGAACTCCATGGTTTCTCCTCTCCATTAATCTTATACTCGCGGATCAGCAATGAACAAACTAGCAACTCCACTACACAGTTGATTTAATGTTGTATCGATTGCATTTTTCTGCTCCTCAACGTACCAAAGCGTTGATGCCAGTGTTTGTAGCCAATTCTCACTCCCTCACCGGCCATTTTTTATTGCTCTATTTTACGGAGGATGCGACAACCACTGCAATGATATGTCAAAAAAAAGAAATTCCGCACAGGTCAGAGTCAACAACCGAACTACCCGTGGAAACTCCAAAGTGTTGTAAATCGTGAGAACTGAGGCAATAAAAGCGGTCTGTTCACAAAGTTCATGAGCACTTATGCACCCAACTATTTACTACTTCTTTAAATATTTGCATGTATATGGTAATCACGCTATATACACTTCACAAACTATAGCTATTTTCTTCATGATTCTCCCAGCGCATTATTTTTTCCTGCAAGAAATTCTACGAAACCGATCACTTCAACGATGCTCAGAAGCAGAAATTTTTGGATCACGTTCTTGTTTCTTTTTTGTCGCAGCCACTCATAAGCGCATTTGGAACAAGAAAATGACATCAAGGCATCGTAACCCACGCCAAAAGAATTGGACTATCCGCAGTGACAATGCCAATAATTACACGGTTCCAGTTTTAGCGCACTCCTAATCCCAATGCAATGCACACACGTTATTTTTTATGCCTGTGTTTATGTTTCTCTTGCACGTTACACGTATCCGGATTCATTCCTCCGTACTTCGTCCAAAGGCTTCTTCTCTCAGCTTTTTTTTCGAAAGTCAAGAATTGCGTGATCGATTTTCAGCGGTGGGCTCAACCAACCCAGCCCAACTCCGGCTAAGTATGGTAAAAAAAATCTCTACTCCATACAGGCAGTAATCAATAAGGTTTTAGCTGTATTAAAGATGACTTCCCCACAAGTACCAATAAACTACAAATGCTTACATTCCTTCACAATGTTCGCATGTGTTGCTGTTGAATTTCACTTGTCTGTTTTGTGTCCTTTCGAACACTGTACCACAAAGTCTTGTTCATTAGCCAAGTGGTCAAGCTAATTCGTCAATCTTGCTTGTTGAGTTGATAAAAAATTACTGCAGTGTCTCAGCCTCGTTTCTCCCGCGATTTCTTCCCATTATTACTTATCTGATCGAAAATCTCTGCATAGGTATTCACGTACGTAACATTCTTCCTGAATATTTTATATTCAACTTCTAGAGAAAATTACAGGAATCGAACCAATTTTTTCTTGCTGGAAGTTGTCCATTTCGCATACAATTTAGTTCGTCTAGGAGACATGCATGGCAGTCATTCTCTGCACGCCATGTCACTTCAGTGGAGGGAAAAGGCTTTCACTTTTTAAACTCAAGTTTGATCAATTTTTCTTCATGTCTTCTTGCAAAACAATGGGATTAGCTAAAAAAAAGTGAGAGAAAGTTTCTTCCTGTAGGAGAAAAAAAATTGACCGTTTCCCAGGAGAGCTTACATGCGCTCCAAACACATTTATCTTTCACTCGTTTGACAAATCTTTATTCCAGCAACTGCAATAATGTGAGGTAGTTTTAATGCCCCCACTCCGGAATTTCTATCGTATGAAAAAGCTGGTGTCACCACACCGCAAATGTCTTATGTTTTCCAGGATGGGCATTCTCTCAGAACCGTGAAATGAAGTTTCCCAACTGAGACCAGATGTTCATTCAAGTGGTGATATCTGATTTCAATTTGCGTTTCGATGAGTCTACCAAAGTTCACAGTAGCTAGGTTTGAAATTAATTGCTTTCGAAAAATATAACGCTAATTTCGATTGAGCGGAGCAAGCCTTCATAAAGTTGCGGTTTAATCTACACTGCAACCACTAAGCGTACCATAGACAAAAGTTAGTCTTCTGTTGTTCTTACAATACATTTCTTTTCTTTTTTATCCCGTAATTTAAACCTGGCTCACTTGTCAACAATTAAAAATAGCTTTTCAGTTTAATTTGATAGATACATTTGTGTGTATTTATATGCACAAATACGTAAATAAGAGCGAGTTGTTTGCACTCCACAAAGTCGCGGCTAAATTCAAGAACCACTTTGTTTGCCCTCGAAAACAATAAGCTAAACGAGGGTATTCTTTCAACGGATGAGTGAGTTCCCCCTGGAAGTTACATACTACAGCTTTGGCAAACATACAAACACACACCACTGCCACCACCAAACACTGGCCTGTTAACTTTCTCTTTGTTCGCTACCGTTGTTGCATTGAACCCTGTTCCAGCTTATTATGTAAGGCAAACGAGTTGAATGAAACTGTTCTTAACAGCAGTTGTGGCAGAGGACATGAGATAAAACAAACAGTACTTCATTTTCGGTTGAACTTTTTCTTCCTGCTGATGAATGAACGGGGAAAGTAAGCTATGTATAGTTCGATGTGATAAATTAATACTTACATATCTTACAAGAGATTCAAGGATTCTACAGTGTCACTTTAGTTTTTTAAAACTCACATTTCCATAAGGGAAAGGGTTATTGTCATTGGGAAAGAAGAAACAAATTGAAGCACCCGTCTCCATGTACATATTGACGCAAAAGAAAAGATGCAAGTGCCTTGCTGTCCCAAGCTGAGTTGGATTTCCCCATTCAAATAAGTACTTTCACTTTCACAGGGAAACTCAATTATCTCTCAGTAATGAAGGGGTAGGAATTCCACCAAAACAGATCACATGACGACGCGGATGCCATCCGGGGAATTTCACTTTCGCCACTGGAAGTAGTCCTCTAGCTTAACGAATGCAATTATCCAATTTGTTCTTGAATGTCACCACCAACCACGACCACCAAAGACCCAAGCAATAAAAAGAATAATTGAGTGGTAAAGGAACGAGTAAAAAGTTAGATTGTGTAATCAGGAAGGTAAAAGCCTCTCAGTCCATCCGTTCAGGTTGGAGCCTCGTAGCCGCTCAGTAATGATAATAAACGGTGAGGATTATACGTTATATCCGTTGATTGCACCGTTGCTTTAATAACATTGCAGTGAGGAAGGAATGGAAAAAAATAACAGGATCACTTCAGGAATGTCTCTTTCTTCCTCCAGCTTTTCACTTGATCTTGATATGCCACTAAAGGCTTATTACGACTTTCGACGGAGGCTATAACCCGTCCGGCGATCAGTGCTGGCAATGGTAATGTAATTCCAGGGTTCAGCTCATGTTATGCACACCTACACCAGCAGACAAACAATCGAATGGGAGGCGAGCGACTTGGAAATAACTAAAGTATATGTACATATAGTGCACAAAATGCCAACGTCAAGTTGACGGCTCGATTCCTTGGCTGCGAAGAACAACGAAAGTGATAGTGAACGTGGAGAGGTGTGAAGAGCGAGTGGGAATTCTTCTTATTGCCACCAGTAATCTTAGCTTGTTCTCCTCCTTTTCGCAGTGTTTGTATCCAGTTGCAGCAAATATCTCGCACAAACTGTATCGTTTCTTGCTCTCTCCTGAGAAACTGTTTTGTAACTTAATGGAATATCTTTAGGGCCTGAAAAAATACATTAACTTGTAGGTAGAAAAGGAAGGGCCCAAAGAGAGTACAGTGCAATGCAGGGATGTGTTGAGTACGTCTTCGCGGAAGAAATTATCGAGAAGGAGTGCTATACCTACGTGACAAGTTCCTCAACTTCATGTTTATTTCTGCTCGTACAGAAAGTCGTGTTGGCAGCCCAGGATGGAGGATCGGATGTTCCATGTGTGATCCAAGCACCATGTAAGAACAAGGATATCGCCACTGGAGCTTTTTCTACAGGCTTGGGATGGGAATGCCAGAACCAGAACAAATAAAGGAGTGAAACCAGAAAAAGAATAAAAAAGTAGTTTGAACGACCACAGCTTCATCTTCCTCAACTGATCATGACAATGATGATGCTGCTAAAAAAGAAATCTTGTTTTACAAAAGCGCCTGGGCTATTAAGGAGGAACCAACATTAGTCCCTCTTTCTTTTTAGAACGAAGGGGAAGAAGCTGAGCATTGCCGGCAGTGGCACCACGTTTATTACGGTCCCAGTAATGCATTCCCAACAACCAGCCGCAGTGGCAGAAATGACGATATACCTAGCTACATGCGCCTACTTAAATCCAAAGTGCAATGCAATGCGGGGAGTGGAATGCCAGCAGTAAGTATCTCGTGAGTTCTGATGTAACACCCGTTAGTTCGGCACTGCCGTTTCTACGGAATAGTCGTCGTCCAAGCAAAGCCAGTAAAGGAAACTCGTGCCTTTTTTCAGAAGGATTCCTTTGGGCTCACAGAAGGAAAAACGTATCCGAAGTAAGGAGCGGGCGGACACGCTAAAAATGCTCCGGAGCCATTCCTCCGCATAGAAAAAAAGACTTTTCCCCATGAAACGCTCCCCCTACACACATATTCATAGGGAGAAATTCCACTCAAGCCATCAATATCCCTGCGTTTGCCGCACCTTCCATTTCATTCTTCACCACTTCACTAAGGATGGATACTTTCACTCGCAAGTCCAACTTAAAACAACCGTGCTACATGGGTTGGTTAGGCAAGGCGAAAGCCCGAAAAAGATTTTCCCCTTGCTTTCCAAACCGAACCCAACCACCTTTTTCCCCGAGAAGGAAGTGAAATACCAACCAACCCGGGTACGATTCTCTTACCCGGGTACAATATAAGGTAAATAAGATGGATTGTGCTAGTGATATGGCAGGAGGGGGCGAATGCTCAGCAGAATGAAATCTTGAATGCTTTTATTTTCCCCGTGTTTTCTGACTTTCACGAACCCAAAAACTGCCTCCATTCTACACAATCAGAAAGCGAAAACCAAAGTTTGTTTTCCCCATACTGAACGCGTTAGGCACTACCCGGAGTATCATATCGTGTTGTTAGTAGGTATAAAAAACGAATCATAAAAGGGGAAGGCCCTGTAGCAGCTGAACACGGCTTAAACTATCCTCGGAAAAGAAAACAGAGTAGGAAAAAGGTTGTCGAATCCCAAAAGCATAAAACTTTATACATTCACATCGCCCATGAGTCAGATGTTATGATCCGACATTCCTTCCTCCTCTTCCTAGAACACAGACCGTCTCAATTTTTTATGCATAAATAGTAAAAAAGCTCCTTGTTCCCTGTATATACATGAAACACTTACGTGAATTCGAAAAAATAAAGTATCGGAAAAGTTTAGCCCGATAAAATTCTTCTGCTAGATATAAGTAAATGTACTTACTTATGCTCGCCTCCCTATTCGCCAACGAACACATGGCATGGCTATTCGTACTGTCGCACTAGACGCGACATTATTTTTTTGCAGTACCCAAAACGAATAAAAAGAGACTTTTTCGACTTTTTTACGATAATGATAGTGCAGGGCCAAGAGTATGAGTGATGTGAGCTCTATTCATTCTGCATGAGGATGGGAAAGGTAAAAAAATAATATCATAAGTGTATGACAACGACAACTGCAGCAGCGCTCTAATAGGCAGCGTCTTCTTTTTGCTACCGGTCACGATGTTTGCGCTATAGGCAAATCTTATGAAAAATGGGAAAAAGCGAAGTGCCATCATCATCAATCTACCCCAAGCCCGGTATAAATACATCAGTGTTTACGTATTACGTGGGATGAGTGAGTGTGCATGTAAAAGGCTTTTTTATTTCCTTCTTTGTACATCACTCCTCGTGTCTTCCTATTATATTCTCGTTCACTCACTGCATTATTGCACTCCGGGCGAATCTTTCGAAAAAAATGATCGTAAAGCATCATACCTCCCATTTGCTAGTGGACTTTCTTTAGTTTCGTTTACTGGCTCTCAACTCTAGTCTCTACACTCATTTCCACGAATACAATCCAGTAGAAGAACAAGAGAAGAGGAGAGGGAGAAAAAGTAAAGCAG
>JAHZNH010000880.1:0-11527 GCA_027744355.1 Tyrannoseira gladiata
CAATCCCGATCCTCCCCTCCTAAGACTTGCCCAGTGACGGTGTAATATTTTCCTTTTTTCTTCTCCTCGGTTTCGCCAAATGCATTGGACTGACGATGGTGATGATGATGACGACAACGGCGATGGTGATAGTGATGATGATGATGATGATATGATGATAGGAGTGATCATCGCCATCGCCAAAAAAAACAACGTATCGTATCATGATCACGCTCATCCCCATCCTCATCTTAGCTTCTCATATCACATCGAAATAATAACCACCACCGCTCGCAAAGGATTTTCATTCACATCCGCATCCACATTCAAAGTCGAAGTGGTGGGGTCTCCGAAGATCTGGAATTTCTCGGGGAAAAAATGCACGCTCGCTCCCCATCCTAATGTGATGCGAGAAGTTAATGCAATTCTGATGCCCGATCTACTTATTCAGTCCTCATTTTTCCCTGATGCGAGAAACACAGAAGAAGATGAGTCTTTGGGTCGAGAGGCGTGTAGATGAGAGAGGAAAGGAAAAAATCCGTTTTTTCTCAATTCACATATTATCAAACTTAAAAAGGGTGTGCATGCATGCATACATATGGATCTCAATGGAATGGTTACTGCCGCTTCTATTGAAATCCCGGAATCTAGAACCTATATCATTCATATCCATCCCCTTCCAGCTTTCTCTTGCAAAGTACTTGAGTTGTACTCCAACTCTTACTCATATGTATACGTATTCTTTAAGCAAGAAGCGAATCCAGTTTTCAGCATCAGCTTCAACTAAACATATGTTTTGGGCGAGAACCGTGGAGAAAAAATCCTCCTAGATGAGATGCGATGAGAAGGACCTCCGTAATCATCTTCTTTGCTGGGGAAAGTAGGCTATATGTAAACATTGAATCTTGATCAGATCACTTTAGCGCACTAGGCTTGGCTCGACATGCAAAATGAACTTTTTCCTTTACTCAGCTCCAAAAGGAAAGAAATCGGAATGAATCCTGAGATGGAAATCAGAGAGGCAATCATACGTTTAGTTTTCAATCTCCACTTATCGGTAAATCAATTTCCTGACCAATCCAAGCATCACCGAGGCTTTCACCGGGAGCCGTTATCATATCATATCATGCGTACTTATACTCGTCCTCAATATTGGGCATTTCCCACCCTCTCATCATCGGGGAAAATCCCTACATCCAGATACTTATATGAAAGCATACAATTTGGTTTCGTATGGCTTGCGGTTGGCCGTGCCAAACAGGTCATTGCATTTAAATTAGCGAGTGACGACTCGAACTCAAACCCTCCCTGACTTGTTAAGTGTGCGTGCCTATGGATTGTGAAAGTGGAGAGATTTCAGCGTAAAAAAGGAAACTCAGTCTGCGAGCCCAGCTCAGCCAGTTTTTGACTTCTGACAGTACATTTTTTTCCGACAGCTTATCTCGCTAAAGGAATGAAGTTGGAGTGGAAGGAGAAGTTGTTGGCGTGGAGGAAAATATTTTGATTTCAATCTAAAATATGCAAGCCAAGCACACTGGCTACCGCCAATCACGCCATGCAAATCCATGTAGAAGGACAAGGGCTTGATGAAAGTAGGGAAACTTCCTCTTTTCAAACTGAAATCGAGCACATGTGAACAAAAAAAAATATGTGGGCTTTCATTGTGCTCCTGATAGTAGTACAGTGTGCCACGAAGAAAAAAAGGAAGTGTACAAACAACCTATCTTTAGCAAGTGAGCTGTGTTTGCATTTTGAGTCAGTGAGAATTCACGCCTTTTGCTTGTGACAACTGAACCCATGCCGATGCCGGATGGAACAAAAAGTTACACGAAAGTTTGAGTTTTGTTCAAGGAGAAAAAATATGGATGGAGAGAGGAAGGAAGTAAGCAGAAAGAACGAATGTTGTGTTTTTTTCTGCAATCGCACCCCGCTCTCAGGAAGGAAGTGACGGAGTTTGGTGTTTTGTTATCAAAAAAGAAGGAGAGTCAGAGATTTGCATGTTTTTCCCTTGGAAAGCAAAACAAGCTTAGTCACAGCCTATCCAATCCACTGATTACATTCATCCTGACAGTCAACCAGAGAAGAAAAAAAGGAAAATTTAGTCTGTCAGATTCAGAACACAACAGAAGAATTTCTCTTGTCTTGTCTGGATGGAATTGAAAAGGATGGGGACAACAAGTTACATATCAGAACAAGTCCCGGAGTTCTGCTTGGAGATTGTAGTACGCTAATTCAGGGGCATATAGTGTCCGTTTACACGTAATTCCCCAAGGGTCTGGGGAGAGGATGTGCAAGTAAAGCCATATTCGAGCACAATGTCAGCAGGAGAGAAAAAGATCTGATGCATCCAACCATCGCGCCACCATATCACACCACCACTACCACCGTTTGCATCAGAAAGGGGATACTGATACTAATGTAAACAAGAAAGGAAGAGATGATGATCCTTGGGAAAAAATAAGTATGTAGGGGAAGTTGGAACGAACCAAAGTAATGCATTATATGTTCCTGTCTATATCGCTACAAATCAAACGGGGACAAGTGCGAGGTATCGCCGCGGATGACTCATCATCCGACGATCCAGATCCAGACAACCGATTGTAGCGTTCTCATCACCGATGATGAGGGTGTTGATGATGATTATGTGGGGCTATGGGAAGAAGGGTGAATGCTGAATACAAATCTATATATTTTTTACCCATTACTCATTCTGATTACGGAACAAGAGTTGATTTGAATTTTAAGCGAGCTGGCATTTATTTACTTCGGGAGGGAGGCACTGCAAAAGAAATGTGAAATTGGAGGCTTGGATCCAGCTTGAAACCCGATGTTCATGTGATATGATGCATCATGCATCTACCTATTTACCTTAACGTATTTCTTTTAGTTTAAAACTGTACCAGTCACTTGTTTGTTCATTTCTGGATCATTAGCCTGAACCCAGAGTGAACAGCACCGGTACCGGAAGAAATATGATGAGTTTTATGAGAGTTAATATTGGAATAACATACAAAAGTGGAGAAGGGAGTTTTTCAAAGGACAAGCCCGATAAATAATGAGAGCAACAATGAAAATTACTCATTCTGATTACGGAACAAGAGTTGATTTGAATTTTAAGCGAGCTGGCATTTATTTACTTCGGGAGGGAGGCACGGCAAAAGAAATGTGAAATTGAAGGCTTGGATCCAGCTTGAAACCCGATGTTTATGTGATATGATGCATCATGCATCTACCTATTTACGTCAACGTATTTCGTTTAGTTTAAAACAGTACCAGTCACTTGTTTGTTCATGTCTGGATCATTAGCCTGAACCCAGAGTGAGCAGCACCGGTACCGGAAGAAATATGATGAGAGTTAATATTGGAATAACATACAAAAGTGGAGAAGGGAGTTTTTCAAAGGACAAGCCCGAGAAATAATGAGAGCAACAATGAATGTTGGAATTGGGGAATAATGACATAACTCATACAGCCTAAAGTTCAACTTTAAGGGTACCCCTGGACAAGAAATGCAAACCATAGGACTCGTCTGTGCTGCAAAGATTAGATTAGACTTTAATTTAAAAGAAAATGCAAATTCAAAGTTATCATATCATTCCAAAATATCTACTCGAATCAAGAATTGTCAGCGCATGCAAGTGTTGTTTTTTTTTGTCATCCAATAATACCTTAAATTCGCTCAAGTCAGGCCTAGCCAGGCGACTGGGTACATGATACCCAGACTAAACCTACTAGAGTAGTAGACCTCTGTTTTCTTTTTTCCCAGTTTTGCTCGATTCATGTCATCTTATTCCTCATCTCGATTTTGTTCTTCGTGAGGAGATTACGAAAGCTTGGAGGCTTCAGCCCTTTGTAATCAATGTAAGAATGCGGAGGAGAAAATGGGGAGAGGAGACGACAAGAAAGAAAAAAATTCCATAGGTTTTTCCCTTCCCTCGATCTCCTTGGATTGCACTGAACTGATGTACCTATTGGGGAGCACGACAGAAAGAACCTAAAGAGGACGATTTTTTTCTTGAAGGTGTATTATCTTCTTCTTTTTTTGTCGGGAGGAAAAAATGGGAAGATTGTTGAAATGCAATGCAATATATAATAATAATAAGAAGGATGGAAGAATTTTTTCGTGATGACGATGACGACTTAAGTCCACTGCTTTAGTGAGACTGTCTTCAAGAAAGGAAAAAATCTAACTTTTCGGGGGTTCTTGGGTGAAGAGAGAGTGAGTTCCATTCGATCCCGGGCTCGTCGCATTCTAATATGATATGATATGAGCCAGAAAAAAGGAATCAGAGAAAATTCAATGACTACTCCAGTATTTCCATTGTCATGTCACTAGTTTTGTTTGTAGGAAATTGTTTCGTACTATCTGAGAAAGAACATGATATGACGGGGGAAGAAGGAGACGTCGGGATGACAAAGTCCAAGTATTAGTGGAATCCAGAAGTAAGTAGTGAGTGAAGAGAAGTCGCAATAGTACTTACTTCCATGCATGCATACATATGTACAGCTTGTGGAAGTCATGGGCTCTCGGGAAGCAAGAAAAAAGGATGTCAGATGGATGGATGGATGTCATATCACATGTATTTTTGTTCTGTTCTGGTTCCTCCGTATCAACCAAAAGTTGGGGTTGGAAGGAATGGAAATAGAATTGAATTGTGAAGAGAGAGAACAAGACACAACACCAGAGAGAGGGAAAAAATGTGGGAAAAAGTTTTTGGCTTGATGGATAAAATTGATGATGGAAAGGAGGATTGAAGAATGTCTCTCTTTTTCTCTCGCAGAGGAACTGATCCAGAACTGGAATGGGAAATGGTATCTATTTAGGGAAAAAAAGAAATCTATCGCCGGAGACAGAGGATGGGGGCTAGAGCTAGATATATGGCTCGCTTTTTCCAAAGAAGTGAAATTAGATTAGGAAGGAGGGAAATTGTTGGAAAGTAGATATGCATGACGAAGAAATGACATTTATGGTGGGGCATGCTTTTGTCAAGGGGAAATGTGATGATGGTAATGGGGATTGGGAGAGGAACAAAGGAAATGGAAGATTTCTCAAGCTTCACTTGCTTAAGGTCATTGCCCACTTTAATTCATTTCTTCTTAGGGAATGATTAAACCCTTTGATTTGATTTGCATGGAATGTAAAAGAGGCTTGATTAAATACTCCCGCAGATAATTCACAGTCTTCAGGGAGAAATTTCCACCGAAGTAGGAGTTGGGGTTGGCGCCTATAAATAAAGTGTATAGTAGTACTTAGCCTGCCAGTAGAAAGTTTTCTTTTAGACTTGGGATGAAGTGCGATGTGAATCAAAGACTCGATTTTCATTCACCCTTCAGTGAAGCCTGCCTCCCCGCGAAAGTTTTCCAATCAGCTAAAAACTTTTCAATTCCTCAAAATTGAGTTGGCGAAGGTGGGATGAGCTGAGCTCATGGAAGTGGTGGGGTGCCGTGCCCTCGCGTGGTGAGGAGAAGCTCCAGAGGGATTTATGTTTCTTGTTTACCAAACTCAGAGTCAGGGTGGATGGATGAATGCATACAACATCGCAAAAAATGAAGCGACACAGAGAGAGATAAGTACCGGGTACACGTTATCGTATCGTATCATAGTATTCGGCACGGTTTAATACATTCGACCTAAAAGTTTCTGACTGAGTCTGAGTTAGTGAGTAACGCAACGCATGCAACCCAACACAATCATGAAAAAAGTGTTTGCATAAGTAGGTGGATCGTTTTCACCCACCATCATCCTATTCCTATATCCTATCGCAGCAGCAGAGGAGATTATTTTTCTAGGCGAATAAGTAAGTATTTCCCCGTAAAACGTCACGGACTCTCTCCCACTGTGACCGGGTCTACGTGAGAAATGCCATATTTGCATGGATCAAACAGGGAGGAATTACCAACGATGGAAGTGGAATGATGCTCGGGATTAGAAAATGGAATTGGCTCGGGGTTGATATCACTGATAAATAAAGGACTAGTCAAACTAACCAACGAACCAAACATTTTCTCTTATTCGTGAAGGTGAATATGACGCACAGGTCAAAATCGTGGGCAAATAAGTGAATGGTGGCGGCGGTACGGTGTCATCAAACTTAAAACTTAGTCTCTGGGGGATTCGATGAGTATTCCGAAAATAATAATAATTGCTGGGGAGTGTGCCCATGACTAACAAAACTTCACTTTATAGTTCTTTTGACTTTGACTACATTCCTGCTGAAATCACAAATCTGTTTCGGTGAATCATCATCACGTGAACACCATACAGCATGCGAAAGAGAAGTAACTGTAACTAATTGCTACAGCTTTTGCTCACCCCCAACCCCCCGAGGGGAATAAGATTTTCACAGTATTGCGATGAAGCGGGTTTTAAACACCTACTATAAAAGATGCAGAAAACGAATGGGTGGAAATGAAAGGGGTAAGATGATAACGATAAATGCGAAAATTTCAATCTCATTGATGAAGTTTAGATAACTACTTATTTACATAGATATAAGCACCCAACCTTTACATCAGAAGCACGTACACACTGCAATTATTTCTGTACGCTGTTACTTATGTATTTTGTCTCTGTCACTCAAAATAGTGAAGTAGGATGTCATTATTCAAAGCAAGGGTTGTGGAAAATAACACAGCAAACCCAAGCATACTGAAAAATAGAGCGGGAGGAATTTTTTTCCCATGCGAGGATGGACATGACATGACATGACAGCGCCACACTCCTCCTCCTCCATCGACGGACAATTTCTGTAGGACGAATGTGAAATACCCGTTAATATAAAGAACTACGCCATAATGAGGAACGCACCTACGCCAGTAACTACTCTACTTAGTATTTTCTTATTTCTGGACGTAAAACAACAACGACGAACTTATTCCTTTGCGGTAGAATGTGAGTAGTCCAGTTTCTCTGATTTTGAGAAATTCGATATTTTTTACATGCTCATTAGCAGACTCAGCCGCACATAACACAGCAAACCCAAGCGTACGGAAAAATAGAGCGAGAGGAATTTTTTTCCCATGCGAGGATGGACATGACATGACATGACAGCGCCACACTCCTCCTCCTCCATCGACGGACAATTTCTGCAGGACGAATGTGAAATAACCGTTAATATTAAGATGACGCAGGTAAACCAAACGCATAATGAGGAACGCACCTACCTACGCTACTTAGTATTTTCTTATTTCTTGACGTAAAACAACAATGACGAACTTATTCCTTTGCGGTAGAATGTGAGTAGTCCAGTTTCTCTGATTTTGAGAAATTCGATATTTTTTACATGCTCATTAGCAGACTCAGCCGCACTTTCATTTGCGTGTTTATTTTCTCCCCGATTTCATCTCCTGCTTCATTTGCTATAGAGTATGACCGAATTAGAGACACCGGTCAGCTTTCTTTAAAAAAACACGTCCACCCAAAAATTACAACGTGCCCCACTACGACTTCTTTCTCGGTTCATGGTGCGTAAACATGCGAAATTTCATTAAATACCGAGGGAAAGCACCAAAAAAGCCTTGACCAGAATTCACCTACCTCCTCCGTAAATTTCCCTTCAGTTCCTAATCAATACCTGAGGGCTTATAGAGCAGAGCCATACATTTTCCCTCATTTCGCAAGACGACGACGGTCAATATGCCATGCAAGAAATCCCACAAGAAATTGATTGCCGCCGGCATGAACTCAGGTATTAAGTATAAAAATGTAAGGAGCCGGCTTGGTTCTCTTTCTCTCTAGCTCGTTTGGTCGGTCGGTCGACCGGAAGCCTGCTTAATTAAATGGCTCACCACACCACAACCTTCGAGACCGTACTAGTACTGCCAATGCCAATCCCCATCACTCCACAATAAAAACAACTTTTGTTTGTGATAGTGATGATGAAAAATCAACCTGAGTTTCACAGCACTTCCCCTGGAGCACTATATGCAGTGGTGTCAAGTAGGACATGAGCGAGTATAAGGCATCAGGCATCAGTTATAATTTTTTTCAAAATAGGAAATGTTGCACATCATTTAAAGACGTGGTTGCACTTTGCTCATGTCCTGAAAACGGGATGAAGTGCATGTAAGAGCTGTGACAATAGAATCACTAATTATTTTCACTACTCAGACAGCTCCAACACAAAATGTCATGTTCACACCAAACCACTACTATCAAGTGGCTCACGCATCAATTGCACTTATGGTTCAGCTCAGGCCAGGATTAATGCATTTAATGAGCCGAGCAGGATGATGTCCTTCCTCTCTAATACGGGGCGAGGAAATGCACCGGGTCGGATCGGGTGTGAAACGAGCGCAATGTGACGACCGTAACTTCTCTCTAAAAAACGACTACAGTTAAATAAGTGAGGCTTCACAAGGTCCAGTACTTTATAAGGGAGTGCTTTCTACGATAGGATTACGCAGCAGGTGGCGAGTAGAATCCAATTATAGAACTGCACTGGCCGACGGCCTGAGGGCAAATACAATACATACACATACTTATTTTTGTACGTGCCTACATGAATCGATTAAATTTTCTGCATTTTATTCTGTAAAGTAATTTGTTTGAGCTTGTGATTTGTGATTCATTTGACTTAATTAAGTTAGAAAATTATGAATGGATTTCCTACTACATTAATTAAACTAAATTGAAGTGGCCAAGCACCGTGTTTGAGCCTGAGTTCAGACTGAATATGAACGCTAGAGTTTTAGAATAGATAACTTCCTCCCAGGTAAGATATTTAACTTTAGTGATGGGGTAAATTGATAGGCGAAATATTATTTAAAACTGAGGGAACAAGGACTAGGGCAGTTAATGAACTCTCCCAGTGCATGGTTTGTAGACAGATTCGAAAAAGCTGCAGCTCTAAATAACCTATCCGTTGTCTGGCATAAGTCTACTTTGTCTAATGTGGGCCGGTTCTGATCTAAAATCGAGTATTTAATTTCTCACGAAACCGTAAAGAGATAAGGAAGGCGCAATTTTGGAGGCGTGAAAATGCCCCAACTTATCTCCTGGATGGAACGGTATGTGATTGACAGAATAATTTCAAGGTGCGCAAAATACTTAATCCGTAGGTTAACTTCACCTTTGGCGGTTTAATTTCATGCTGCGTAAACATGCCACGTACCATCTCCGATCCCACATATATTATACCTTCTTCTACCTTTTTTTCTACCCCTTTTTTCAATTAAAAAAAGTACTGTAATCACTACGTAATTAATCTATTGTTCTGGCCTACGTGCGAGCTTAAACTGACTATTTTGTATGCAGTAAGTACCTATGTGTGGGCCTGTTTGTTGTATAAATTGTTGAAAACTGGTTAATTTACGATGGCGGCCGGGACCTTTCTTAAACTCAAAGGAAATGAGTAAATTAGCGCCTTCTCAGCCACTTCTGTGGAGTGCCTTATGAGCTTAATTAAGAACATTAAAAAATATTAATGGCGATTCGCATTCGTAATTGCCCATAGAATCAACTTTAATTGATAATGATAGGCGCCATGTTCCCCCTAATTTGATGGCTTGTAATTGACCGCCGTAAAATGCGCACTTTATACACTTGCTCTCTCGTTCGCGTGCCACGAGCACGAGTTTTATTTCCCCTGGCCCATATCACAAAATCCTTTTTTGATCGATTTGGATTCGTGAAAATTGCTGAGATTTCTCCGTAAGTGATGATAGTAGTCCCACATACGGTATAGTACCTCCGTTGATGTTGATAATGCAAACACCACCAGCACCACCCCCAACTTCGATAACCCCATCGATTAAAAAAATAGGAGCTCCAATAAAAATGCATTAAACTACGAGCAGTAGTACTCGCCTAACCATAGGTTTTTTTGCTGGTTGGTGGTGTTGGTGGTGGGTAAAACGTTTCTTTCACGAGTTTATTGGGACATAAAACGGATTTTATTAATTAATTAGGATTCCCCTTATGGTGATACAGTAATGAAAGCTGATACAGTGACGAAAATAAAAAAAAATTATTATATGCGAGCAATCATCGTCATCATCAGAAGTAAACTACTAGACTAGAGTAGACATGCTTGCCTATATATGCTAATGATATGGCTATATTCTGCGTAAATGTTTATTACCACGTGTTTACGACTTTTTTAAGGGATAATATAATACAAGCTACTCACGAGATCAATTAAAAAAAGAAGCTAAGGCTGAAGCCAAAAACCAAGTGCAAGGCTCAAGCAGTCGAACTTGACTTGTGGGGAGGTGGTTTTCCCTGCCCACCACTTCAGTCAGAGTCAGAAGAGCGATTTTTTTCTCCTTCCTAATAAAAATGATATAATAAAAGTATGAAATCACATTTTTATTAGCAGCCACTTGACTCAAGAAGTGCAAATGAAATGCAAACAAAAAAATACTCCACTATGGTTGGGTTTATGGCACCGCGGAAAAATGAGTAAGGAATGAGGAATTGGTTGCAAAATAAGTAGGTACAATTATAGTAGTTGGTTATTATGTGTTTATGTGCGGGAAATGCAAAATGAATATTCATACGGGGAACTACTTAACAGAGTCAAGGTGGAAGAAACTACGTAAATAATGCCACCATTAATAATATACTTATTCACTTACTATTACTACCCGCGTCTTTCATTATCCGCGAGAGTAGCAATAATAATTATTGCTAAAAGTGTTTATCTCATTTTGAAAACGTGTGGAATTGTAAAAAAATCCTTGAGCAAAAAAATGCAGGGGTAGTTTGAGTTACAGAGGGAGAAAACAACACTTAAAAGTTTTATAGCGCAAAAAGAAAGGCTGTGGGGAATCACTTAATAAAGTAATTACGATTTAAACTTGGTGAGATCTAAGGCGGTTTCTCCACTTAGGAATCAAGTGTTAGATGGTGGCATCAAGGGAGTGACAGAAACTCTCAAATAGAATGTAATGGAATTGGAAGATTGCGCGAAATATAGTCCATTGTCTAGCAAGGATGGAGGAGACTGAGCTGATATTGAACTGATTTATTTAATGATTGGATATTACAAATTATAAATGGTGTTGATAGATCACAACAAAGGGTAAAGCTATAAGTAGGCACTATTGCTGCAGTTACCTACCCACTCCGTAATCTGCAGTCTTTCCTCACATTTGTCATAAGTGGAGGGGAGAGGAAGCAGTCGCAATAAATTTGAGCTTATCCCACCGTTAAAAATCCACGTCCTGATTTACTACCCACTTATTCGTCTCAGTCAAGAAGAAGGACAAATGTGCCAAAGCTGAGGTTGGGTTGATCTAAGCCTATGGATAATATCAGGATCATAAGCAAGTAGATGAGTGAGTATTTAATGTGCAATCAAATCATACCATATCTCGAGTCAAGATTAAGTACAATGAAAAACGTGACTTCGACTAACCAGACAGTATGTCTCCGATTATCCGAGATGATACCCTAATTTAGCTTAAGTAGAGTCGTAAATTCAGTGGAGAAATCTAATTCCTGCCTCGTTAATAGGTATACCTACCCACACTGAAATGCATAATTTTGCCACTTTATTATTAAATATGAAATGAGTCTGAGTCTAATTCTTAAAATTCTATCTGG
>JAHZNH010000881.1:0-11279 GCA_027744355.1 Tyrannoseira gladiata
GATTGATCTCGAGTAGAACCTTCACATTACCCCAGAATAAATTACAATGACCGCGGGGGATAAATAAAGTTTTTGCGATTTTGAAGAGTAAGTGTACCTATTTAAATTGCAAACAATGAGAATAACAAATTGACAAGGGACATTGGAAGTATGACAAGACCCTAAACATTTTCATTAAAATAAGTATCATAATAATAATAATAATAACGCTCGAAACGGCTTCCACTTTTGCTTTAGACCACAAAATCAATCCAGGTCAGTCATTTTCATCCTCAAGAGTAATGAGAAACGGGGAAACGGTAAGAAAGGGTCGGACCTTTACGGTAATGTTCATGTAATGTGAAATTGGGAACAAATGACCGTTTAAAACAGCCCCGCAATCGCACCCAGGGAAGATTTATTTACTTATTCCGCCCAAACACACCAGAGCTGACATGCGACATTTGACATAATAATTGTGTTTCTCGAGAAAAGCGGGATTGTTCCAAATGAGAAAGCCGTCAAAGATTTTGATAAAGGGGATTACCTACGATTTTTTTCGTTGAAAATCTACAGAAACAGTATGACTTTTTAAGGCTTTTCCAAGCATGAAAAGGAAATTTAAATGCCCATTAACTTCCTCTTTTAGCATATTCATCATGAGTTATGTGGATTTGGAGAGGCGTGCAAAATTCTATAATGCATGTCAGCGTTCACTCATGAAAATGCAACACCTCATCATCGGCTTTCCCGAGTAGTTTCTTAGCTACTTCTTCAACCAAGAAGCATCATTCATATTCCACCACTCTCTTTGTTACTTCTTTTCTCCAGCTCTTTCGGATGACTACATCCTCTCAGAAAAAGTTCCCGTGTAAGATGTGGTTTAAAGGGTGGCTTAAAGTTCCACCAGGCTTGAAAAACTTTGAAGTAAATTCATTTCTCAAAAAATAGATGCACAAAAAACTTTTTAAAGTTGTTCATACAGAAAACTATGGGGAAATTACAAGTTTTTTTCTCGCGTTTTTTTTTCACGGGGCTTTCCTACTTCTGCTGAGAGGATGTCTTCGAAGAAAAAGTGGAGAAGGGGAGGAGGGTGTGTGACAGGAAACAAGATAGGATATTACGCAGTTATACCTTCACCAAATTGTAGCACGTCTTATTGTATATGCTCTAGTGCCTGTAAGCGTACGAGATTTATTCGAAGCCAAACTACTTGTAAGAATGACAAAAGGGCAAACAAATCAACAAAAGTTTAGAAACGTTCATTCACTCAGAAGAAGTAGAAAATCGGAAAAATAGTAAGGAATTGTCCCAGAGCTAAGGGATAATGCTGGTTGTCAGCTCAGAAAAAAAGAAGTATGGTATACTGAAGAAAATTATCTTCTTTAAAGCAAGCTTGCTTTACAGCATAAATCTTTGTAGAACTGGAATAAGTAAAACGAAACTTTTTTCTCACCAGATTTCCTCATGATTAGCAATATTTTCACATGAATTTATCTATTTTTCTTTAAAAAATTAATTCAGTTTGGTGCATCTATTGATTGCCCAGAATAGTTCCTTGGGTAAGGGTAGAATAGTTCCTTTAGCACTTATCAAAGAATTATTGATTTAACCGTGATTTGTTGGTAAGGTCATCGACTGCTCATTTATGAGAGCTTTCGCTTCATTCATAATGATAATATTAATACGTTGATTGGTTGGACTGCACACGACCGAATGGATTTCTTCCATTCCCCAAAATATTTCAATTTCTCGAAAACCCCAAAAGCAATTGACGTTTGATGATGATTATTGTGGCGGTGGCGACGACGATGCGATGCGATGATGATGATGCATGAAACACTACGTAATAATTTTCCCACTATGGAGGCATAACCGCAACAAGGAATCATTTTTTTGAGGTTGGGTTCAGCGCAAAAATATTTTTACAAGCTGTACGTGTAACACGCACCAGCACCATTGCTTCTGG
The DNA here is from genome assembly GCA_027744355.1 of Tyrannoseira gladiata. Taxonomy (NCBI): domain Eukaryota; kingdom Metazoa; phylum Arthropoda; class Collembola; order Entomobryomorpha; family Entomobryidae; genus Tyrannoseira; species Tyrannoseira gladiata. The sequence goes on from JAHZNH010000881.1 coordinate 1,949, forward strand.
ACTAAAAAAATCGTCATGTGCAGAAGGGTGCATATGGGGAAAAAAGCAGTAATTTTATTGTGTGTAGTTCCGGGAGATCATTATTTTATGGATTTTTCCTTCGTCTCTTGTCGATCAGTCGGCCAGATAAAGCAAACGCAGCAAGAAAAACGAGGAGAGCATAAGCCTGGTAGTACTACGATATTATGGAATCTATATGTAAAAATATGTAGTGCTAGCTTTCAGTACAGATTTTTTAAGGCCCATAAAAATCATTATGAAGAAAGCGAAGAGAAACGAAGGGAATAATTGATCAAATCTATTTTTCAAGTTAATGCTGGGAAAGTACTATGAGCTCGCTCATCGAGTTAAGTCCTCACTCACCATCCCCATCACCATCATCATCATGAGAATTGGAATGCCTCCCGAAGAAAAAAAAACAATAATGATTTTCTTATGCAAACTGCACTCGTTGATCCGGTTTTAGTTTACTCTTCCTTTGTGAGTCGATTGCTTTTCATTCTGTGCGAAGTTAGTGAGTGAGTGAAGTGTTTTTCAACTCTCGAAAATCTCTTGACGACCTCAAGTCTTAATAGTTCCTGATATACATAAGTAGGAAGTGGAAGGGTAAAAGCAATGTGTTGAGCAAGAAAGCTGAATGCGATCCCTCAGTGAGTGTAGGCAGGCAGGCGGGCATAAACAAAAAAGGTTGAACTGGCAGGCAGCACGCGAGAAAGTCTTTAATGGAACACGAACATTAGTCACGATAGCACTTTTCCACGGCCGTTAGCAATTTTCCGATGCAATACAACGGCCATAGTAGTATTAGTAGTGGAAGGAGTGGTAGTAGTAGTAGCCAAAGTAAGTAGTGAAAGTATTTATTTTCTTTTTTGTTTTGATTCTAAAGGCCTACTTACTGGAAAAAATAGTCACCGCTGCTGTTGTTCAAACCCAAAAAGAAAGAAAAAAATCTTTCTCGCTCCCGCTTCACAATAGCCGCCTCAACACTTTTCCTGCTATTTTCGTAGAGAGGGAAAAGAACCTTTGACGAGCACAAATACTTATATTCTCGCGCGCTGAATGGGCTTGTAAAAACGGCTTAGCTGTGAAATTCCCAGCTGAATACTTGTGGAGAAGAAGAAGAAGAAAAAAACTATTCATTAGATGAAGTGGGGGAGAATAACAAGGGCTTTCTTTTTCATTAAGTTTTCTTCTATTTATCCTTTCCCTAGTTATTAATGCCTATCAAATATGGCGTTCCTGGATGGCCTTCATAATATGTAAAAAACAAGCCCTGGAAACTCCAGCCCCACCGGAAAAAAAATATATGGAGTGGCATAAAGCTCAACCCCCCGTCCACTTTTCATTGGCAATAATACCTTCGGATTAACGGAATATATTGCACTGTCACACATACATCTTGGTGGGAGTTGTGGAGGAAGTGGGAATTGCAACTTTTAAGTTGTGAAAAGCAAAAATGAATTGCATGAAAATTGCACGTGTAGAAATATAAAGCTGGTTTTATTTATTCCCTTCCTGACCATTCCATGATTTCATCAAGGAAGTGTATATGTGATGCACTGAATACTTTTTTTCTAGAAAATAATACTACATGAGTGAAACGTCAACCTAGTCATGTAGAGTAGTGCCTACCTGTACGTAAATATACGTATTAAAGCGGGTTTCAAAATTTCACGCTTTCGTCAAGGGCATCTGTTTGGAAAAAAAGTTTTTGACTTCTCCATTCTTAGGATCTTAATCAAATTTTTGTACTAGGTGAAAATATAAGTGCCTTCATCACGTCCTGGTCTGTGGTGGAGGAGATAATGCACACACCATAAGTACGGCCTTTAGTGGATGATTAATGGCCAATACAAAGGGTTATTGCGTAGTAAACTTATCTATGTACGTTGTGGAACACAAGTAGCAATCATATAATCTACGGTTAAGTCTGCCAACTATCATTAGACGCATTAAAAAAGGTTAGCACGACGTAAAAAAGTGGTTAATCGCTGAAATCCTTTTTTAAACAGCACATTACACTCCATTTACATTCCCATTTCTACCTTCACACAATTAATTTATATGGGACTTTTATTTGGTCGGGCACGTTCCTCCTACACTCCTAGAGCAAAAAATGGAGCGTTAACGTTGTAGGGATGCATGATGTAGAGGCCAATAATATCAAAAGGAGTAAAAAACAAGTAGGAGTAAAAAATAAGTTTTTGTTCAAGATTTAACATTGAGGGTCATGATTTTTTAAAGACGTGAACACGCCTGAAACGTATTCTAGGGGGACGGCAAGAAAATCTAGATGTTTCCATCTGTGTGCACAAAGAATTATTATTATATATTAGCCCATTTCATGCATATCAATTATCCCCAGATTATATCATAAGCTGACCTGACAGACATTCTGAATATTACGTCCGGGATAACGAATTCACTGAGGTGAGCAGGACAAGCCAACTTCACGACAAGGAAAGTTTTTGATTCATAACAGAGTGGTGCTAAGCTTAATTTATCACATGGGTCATTTGGCCACAACTCCGTTTTGAACTGAAGAGGGTTAACGAATTCACTGAGGTGAGCAGGACAAGCCAACTTCACGACAAGGAAAGTTTTTGATTCATAACAGAGTGGTGCTAAGCTTAATTTATCACATGGGTCATTTGGCCACAGCTCCGTTTTGAACTGAAGCCATTAAAAAATTTTCAATGCTAATAATGCAAATGCATGAGAACATTGTCACTGAAATTGTGCATTTTTAACCAAGTGTTGACTTCTTTATTTCCACTTCAGCTTAGTTTGGCCCACAACAAAAGAATAAAAAATAAATTAAGAAAGTAATTTTTCTATGCTCTCTCCACGACTGCTTCTACTACTACATACTACTCATAGTACTGTTGTCCCGCGACTTGGCAAAGTGCGATATTTCGATAACAATAAAAAATATTGCACATTCCTCTGTCAGCATTCTATGAGCGCGGCGCAAAAAAATTGCTGACATTATAAGAAAAACATGTGAGCCGCAAGCAAAAAATAATTTAAAGTCGGGCCTGGCCACTTTCCTTCAAAAAGCTTAGTCCGTACTCCGTACCAACCGGTTATCTATTCATGGACATTTTTATTACAAACCCTTTTCATATTTTAATGCTTTCCAAAGATTGTGTGTGATGTACGAAAAAAAACTTGGCTGGAGGGGCAACATTCCCAGCCCTTCGATTCGGAAAAAGCAGGGCAGTTAAGCAAGCCCGCTCTGAAGAGGGGAGAGGGAAGGGTGTTTGGGCAAAAAAGTAAATCTAAAAGTTGCAATTATATTTGGAGGGATGCCTTTAAACTTTATGTGGGCGTTCACTTTACATGGTCACAGCGGTCCAATTCATGTAGCTCTTGTTTCGCTCTCGTACGAGCGAGAAAAAAGTTAAAAATTGCTTCTAGCTTGGAGCATATGTACTAGCAATAATAATAATAATGTTGGCAGGAATGGCCGTAGTCAATATGCCATGAAATGTAACTCCCAGCATTATTATTGTATTTAGATTGTGTGTTCCGTTGGTTTTTTAATAATAAACTTGTTTCCAACTTTTTTCACTGGGAATGAAAGCGCATATTTGGTAATTTTTGAATGATATAGGAGGAGAGTATAATAACCCACTAAAAGTCACAATTTCTCTTGCAGTTCATAAAAGAGTTGTTTTTGATCATTAGTAATGTGAGAGAAATCTGGTTCAATTTGAATTGTATATGATTATTATTATTAAAGCTACTATTCCACGAGAGAAGAGAGAGATTCTGTCAAGTTTCTCTCCTTCTCTATTTTTTCTCTCCTCGCTCCCCCGTCCTTCCTTTCTGAAGGCTATTAAAGCATCGCTCGCCAGAAAAGTCCCTCCTTTGCAATTACAAATAAAGTTCCGAGTGCTATTATTATTGGACATATTTTCCTCGCGTCTTTTGTCAGGAGAGTCGACGGAGTTGGAAAAAGTTGGGACTAACAAAAACGACATGAGAATCGCTCAATTATTCGTATACCTACGTTATATGTCCCATGATCATTTCTTTTTCCTCTTCTCTCTTCAGCTCGAGGATACTTGAAAGGGAACACTAAATACCGCTTTCCCCGTCTGCCATGCCAGGAACGCGTTGTGCTCAACACAAAATTTTCAGCGTATTAGTCGACTTTCATATAAAATACAAATCAGAAAACTAACACATTTCGCTCAAGTCCAAAAGTATTTTCCTGGGAAGCGGCCAAACATCGTAAATCCGTACTGAATTAATCCCCACATTGCTCCACTAAAACTCTCAGTCAAAATTGATCGAAGAAAAAAGTTTTGCTCATTCACTCCATCCCAAGTCAGTCAGTGAGTCAGTTAACCAAACAACCTACACACCGTACCGTACAACAATCCATCCACAAGACAACTCTACTTCACTATTTTTCTTCACATTACTGTCTGTGTGGATATTAGTCGAAATGAAGCCAAAGCAAGCTGCCGCTGTTACATGCCAATGCCAATAAGGTTCTCGTGCAAAACGACCAACCTCTTCTCACTGGAGAAAAAAAGTTCCGTTACCTAGTGTGAAAATTGTGTATAGCGTGCTTATAAAGATTAGAGGGAACTACTTAATTTCACTCCTTCCGTAAAACGGGCTGCATGAAATTCTGAAAAAAGCATGTGCCGAAACTGAATGCAACTATCAGGAAGCAAACGGCTATGTTGCATGCTTGCCACTTCCCTGCCTGCCTGCTTGGATACACAAGGCTGGGTCGGGAATGAGTCTCGAATTTTACAGGAGTTTTTATTTTTTATACTGTCATATTTTTTTGGCAAATTTTTTTTACTGTTTTGAAAGCTTTCCCTTGACTTAATGGATGTTAAAATGGAAGCATAAAGACTTGAATTTATATTACTGTTTATTCCAGTCTTACATTCATGTTGTCTGGAAAGTCTCTAAAGCAAGTTCCCGCGCTCCATGAATGAGTCTTTTCATTATCATCATCGTGAACATTAGTTAAGTATCCACGAAGTAAGCCCATATATGATATAACTTAAGCATGTACTTACATATGCTTCCACAACTATTTATATTAATCCAGTATTCCCTGTATATGGAAAGACCATGTGCAGCGAGATGTAGGTGAGTTAATTAAATTCAGTGTTTACGTTAAAGCTTATCCGGTGGAAGCACATAATTTACTTATGTAAACGATAAAACTCAAGAGTACACACAGGAATATCCGCCAGAGTCATTGAAAGTGCGTCTAGCATTGTATTAATAACACGAGGACATAAATAACAACAATAAATTACCTAACATCGCCCACACCACTTCCTTTGCTTGCTTACCTGATCTTTACTTCTTTTGACAACCCTGCAAGCCAATCAAAAGAGAAACATTTTCAGCATTACTATACTCAAACACACAATATTAATTTATAACAATATAAATTTTCCAGTAGTAGATCTTACATTCCGGGTGGCGTGTGAAGCTGATCAGAATGGAAGCAATTTCCTGGAAAAGTCAACAAAGAGAAAAGTGCATTAGTTTTAGACTGTCAAAGGAATAAACCAGTAGAGGAGCAACTTGTGTTTTGTGAGAGGAGTATATACATGGGGACGTAAAGAAAGGAATGAAAGGAACTCGTTGAATTTTCTTCCCCTTTCTTGTTCTATTCTTCCTCACTAAAAGCTTTGTAGAATAGTAGCATTCACCCACTTTGCAACCAATAAAAAAAATGCGTGGCTCACACTCATACTATCGAGAAGTGTGCAATAAGATTATTGCTATTTTTCTACGTAACGCTCCATCAAACGAACCGTCACATTTCCCCGCCACAAAAAATTAAACATGCATACAAAACCCGTCGTAAACAATTTACGCTGGGGACGGTTGAAAAAAAGCACGGGGAAAAATGATATGAAAGAATAAGGAGTGGTGCTAAACAAGCTGAAAACTTATTGTTTATGCAGTTTTTCAAGTCACACAATTTTTTTCCTCCTCTTTCTCCCTATTTTCTGGCACAGGAAAACATGTGAAAATTCTCAATTTTTTCTCCCTTTCATCATTTCATAAACATAATATGAATGAAAGGGCCCTGAGGACTGTCATTCAACATCACTGGGCTACCCAGTGGGTTACGTCATGGTTAACATTTCCTCAGACAATTTATCTTTGCCACATGGCTCTCCCCTTTGCTTATTCACTCAGAGCGCGAAGTAAACGATTCGAAAAAAATGCTCATTTCTTTAAACCAGGCTTTTATTCAATGAATACATAAATTGTTCAGACTTCACAAAGCTTTTTCCTCTAATATTATTACCCACTTTTTCAAAGTGAGACGCCTCGGAAAAAGTTGAGGGATAGAATAAAATCGGCGGAGGCACATATCTTTCAATTTTTATTCCAAACAGGATAGTACTCCTACTGCTACTGTGTACCTACCCTCCTCTTCTCTCGTCGTCCACTTGTTATATCCGTCACAAATCCATATTACAACGCGGTACACCCACGATTAGGATAAGAAGAGGTATCGCACACCACACGACTAAATTCGGCGGTATTCTATATACACCACTGCGACCAACCGCCATAATGGAAGCTATAAGTTGACGGTCCCGCGCTTGCCGCCGTTGCCGGTGCTTTTCTTCTCCCTGTCTAACAGGAAGGAGGACAATGGGGAAAGACAGAAAGAGAGAGAGAGAGAGAGCGAGGAGGACTGTAAATAATATGGAAATGCCCGATGCATTATGAATTCCTTCCGGGTGTATTCTTATGCATTCAGGAAGGGGCGCGATAACATTTTGCTTGCTCTCAACTTGAATCTTTTACGGTATTTATAAGGAGAGAAAAAACTTTATAGCACTTAGCAGCGGGAGTCGCGCTGGCAAGTCCTTGAAGTGTAAAAAAGTATGAATGATTTATCATGCGATGTCACATGTACATACAAACATGGTTTTCATTCATATCCTGGCCTCTACTCACTTAACTATCACACCCTCCCCATCGTAGGAGGAAGCCATCACGTAGTGTCCTTTTAGCATACAAAAACAACCATCAACGCTAGAACAGCATGTTTATTAGGAAAAGTCATCAAAAGTCCAAAAAAGAAAGTATGTAATCATGCATAAATATTTTCATAGTATTTAAGCACGCCCATTTTCACCCTAAATGTGTTACGTTTTATAAAGTTGTTCAACTAATATTTCGTTCATGTTTCAGAGTTAGGACAGGAGTGTCGGGATGATGATCACGATCATGATGATGCAAGTAACTATAGGAGAAGAATGGTCTAACGACTCCCTAAAAACTGGGATATTCAAAAAAAAGGAACGACAAAAAAGATCTAGTCAGTCTCAAAAAATACATTTTGCATCACGCCACGCTCTTCTGATACCGTTTCCTCACGACGACATGGTTTGGGTCTCCAATTGAACTTATTTCCCTGCCACATTCTCAAGTAACGTATTGCCCTGTGTAATTGTAAGAGAGAGAGAGTTCCTTTTTTCCTCCAAAACAACTGCTCCAACTTGTAGTATTTTGAATTCTCATAAGCATTCAACACTCGGTAGCTCAGAGTGGTTTATGAACTTTATAAAAACGTGGAAAGCTCCGATTTACATTCGAGACCAGCATCGTGACTGACTTGTGACTCCCTCAGAGCAACTTTGGACTCCACAACTATGCTTTTCAACTCTACCCCTTCTGGATATACATAAAGTATTCCCAGACTATTACCCACAACTAAATACTATATATACCAAGTTTAGAAGGGAACTAACAACATTTCTGCTGGTCTAAGTTTATCTAGTCCCAACACCAATACAACTAACTACAAATATACAGCGTTTTTTCAGAAGGGAAATTTGTAGCATCATCACCATTCCACATTTTTAGGGAGATGTGGTGGTGGGAAAAGTAGTAACAGTTAGCCAGTTTAATAATAATAATAATCATAATAATATACAAGTGCTACGCTTTCGGTGAAAAAAAGGAAGAGAAAATTCGAGTATTTCCTAGCCCATAGGGAGATGTGGTGGTGGGAAAAGTAGTAACAGTTAGCCAGTTTAATAATAATAATAATCATAATAATATACAAGTGCTACGCTTTCGGTGGAAAAAAAGGAAGAGAAAATTCGAGTATTTCCTAGCCCCGAAAAGAGGAAGCGGGTGAGAGCGAACATCAGAGCGAGTGGGGAAAAGCAGGAAGGAACGGCAGAGAAAAGAGGAGGAGAAGTGCTGAGCAGAGCAGCAGCGGTGGAAAGGGAACCCTCGTTCGTTCGTCGTAGACAAAGCAACGAAAAGGAAACCAAAGGCCAAAGTATAAACCACTAGGGGACTACCGCCACCACTTCCTCTGTATTATGGCAATTACCTCCCAGTTAATTTAAGTATTCCATCAAACGAGAAAAGTGTTTTTGGGGAAAAAGTCGTAACCTCAAACGATCAAGGAAGCTGACAGATGACATAGTTTACACTTTTCTAAGTTTTCCCACTTCTCCGCACCATAGTTTCAGAGCACATCCTCTCTCCTCCGTGACAAAAATAAAATCTCCTACTGATTTATTCATAAAAGAAGGAGTGGAGACTTTTTTCTATGATTTCGTTTTTCACTAAGCCGTTTTTTCTCAAGGAGAGAGAAATAAAAAGGGAGGGAGAGAAAGTATCATTATTCAGGATCTAATGTGGAGGATGCGATGACGGAAGCGTGAGTTACTTAAGTTGGGAAACTATTTTTATTTATGGTGAAGAGAGCAACGTAAAAAAAGAGTCAAGTCTTCAAAAACGTAAAAGTAGTAAGTACTACTCGTAGTACTTAAAGTTGGGGATGCCTATCAGGAAAACAGGTTTCCCCTACCGAATTAAGTACACCAAGACCTCACAAAAGAAAAGAATGCTTAGTATTATTGTTGCCTTAATGGTGAGTAAGTGTAAAGTTAAAGCAATTAGGAAGTCATATTCTCACTATCAGATTTCCACTTTATTTTTTTCCTGAGATGATGTGGGAAGCGGATGAATATCATCCAAAAGCTTTCCTGAATGGGAAGAGCAGGAAGGAATAGAAATGTGATAGTTATTTATTAACGAATTATAAGACGTCATAAAGAAGGTGCTAATGTAAGAAAAAGCTATTTTTGTGGTTTGAGACCATTGTGTGAGTGTGGAAAGAATCATGGAGTTAGTTTGGGAGTGCTCAAATGAAGGAAAGTTTGGCTAATTTTCTAGGAGGACTAGCCTACAATGTGAATGTGATAAATGGACCGTATTCAATCTCCTACTTCTATTACTACCTTTTCAGAAGAAAGGCTGGGCTTTAATGCAAGTGCATAATAAAAATGAAAACCCTAGG
>JAHZNH010000882.1:0-13999 GCA_027744355.1 Tyrannoseira gladiata
ACCGGTCATATAGCGCGCACTGCTTCCTCTGAAATGTAACAGTATTTGAGAGCAAGTCAGCGAGAGAACAACAACTGTTGTTTTGGAAGAAGTTTTTTTATACTCGTGCTTTGGAGTGAGTGAATACAGGTAGGCAGGTAGGGATCGAGTCGAGAGACAAGAGCAAGTCCAGCAGCTTTCAAGTTTACACCACATTTCATTTCACTCGTGCCGTGTGCTCGCTCACTTCAACTCTCAAAGCCAATATTGTGGTAATTGCTCCAGCCGAAAAAAAAATCATGGGCCACGCTCCCTTCCCGAGGATCGGCTCAACCTGACGTTTGTCGTTGCATCAAGGAAGGATTCCACCGTTTAGCATTGAGACCACAGGTAAGAAATTTGAGTTTATTTTTGGATCCTAATTTCACCAAAAAAAAATCATAAAAATTTGGCGAAGGGTTGTGGCATCTTTTGATGATTAATTCGGCACCTGTAATATTCATAGTGGGAAAAGTGACAACATTGCCCAATTTTTATAGAACGGCGTGAATTAAAATTAAGTACATAGGCTTCCTCTTGTCAGTTGTCAAACATCTGCCAAAAACTGGTAACTCAACAACTCATTTATGATCTGTTTTACTTATTAATGTTCATTTCATTTGCGACGTTTCTCGATTCCAAAAACTCGCTGAGAACAATGAAAGCGCATAGAAAGGGTAGGAGCTGCAGGTGCTCAGTTATAATAATTTTTTCAAGTCTGTAGATTTTATTCGGTGAACCGGAGTTCGAGCTCAAGATTGAGTGCTAGGAAGAAGAATTTCTCATAGGACGATGATGATTTTATTTTCATACGGTGTTCTTTCCTTAATGGCTTCTTCCATTCTCCATTGTTTAATTGTCATTTTCATGAATTTCGGTGTGGATGTGCAATAATATCTCTGAGGCGAATCGCTTGATTCCAAGAAAAGCGTGATATTAGAGAGTGCCTATATATGTTTGGCTTGTTTCTGCCAAGAAAATTTTTCCATGGGGGAAGCTATGCAAATGCGAATCATGAATGATGAGATCATCTTGTTATTATTTTAAGTTGTTCATTGCACACAGAAGTTATCATAAGTTGGAAATTGAAAGATCTGTAGTCAGTTTGTTCCCTGTGCAGAACTGTAAAATACTTATCATTGAGCTAATTTCCGTATTCAAGAAGGAGAATAAGATATTTGAGATCAGGAGACCGACGGAAATTTCTCGAGAATAGAAGTTATCCCATAAAATCAGCTAAGGTTACAATCTTCTGCATCCTGCCGTAGAGTTCTCAGACATCTGCTGTTCTCTTCAGCATCAGAGGTATATTGGTGGCTGATGATACCAATGCCGTATGATCGTAGTCATCAAGACAGGTCATCACCAACTTTATCTTCTATTACATATACCTAAGCATTTTACATCTCCGATCATCTTAAGCCATAATGAACGCGGTGAGCATTTCATGAGGTGTATTCATCCTGCGGAGATAAATGAAGTCTCGCTCGGATCATCTTTCAGTAAAAAAAATCTAGACTACTACTTTGCATGACATAATCATCATCTCTGGAGTACTACATATTTAGGTCTTAGGAAATCTTCAGAATCGATACATGCAAATCATTTTCCCAAATCAGAGTTATCTCTAGTTGTGTTTTCCAAGCCACTTAAAAAGTATGAGCAAAAGGAAGATTCATGAAATGCACTAACACGCCATGGGAAAGTACTCTCACGATCAGTTGGAGATGCAAGCCATGTAGTTCCAACCGAAGTCATTGCCCCATTTAAGATCCTAAATCACATTAAGATAAGGAGATGGTGATCGTCATCATCACACATTTTTTTTATGCCGCTTAGAGATTTCATGAGTCAGTACCTAGGTATAGAGATCTATGCACTTCCGTAACGTTTTGTCCTTTTCGCTGCTCTATCTAAAACTTTGAATTTATTTTCAATCTAGGGGCATTTACCTTTCCTGGATAGTTGGACGTGATCTCTGGAGATGAAACTAAAAACTTCTTATCCAGAAAAAAATCCAAGATAAGTAAGTACAAGACGAAGACATTGCCCGATATTCCCCATCTTCTAATCATCCATCGAATGCAGGCCCGATTGGAGTCGTCGTCCTGCTACTACGTTGAACACAGCAACTGTGGAAGACGTAGGATTAGCTACCGAGTTCCTAGCAGATACAATACGATAAGGTAAGCAAATGAAGATTCCAAATTACTCAAGTAAAACTTTTTTATGCAGTCATAAGACAAGATTAGAAATGAACGTAAAGCATGAGTAGATTCCATAAGAACCATAAAGTTGATTTTTGGTTGCTAGACGGACATCCTCATTTTCGCATTTCAAATCCTATTGCTGCATCAAATCATGCCATCATCATCACGAACCATCATCATCATCTCTTTTTCTCCCCGAGAAAGTAATATGGCTTCTTTCCTTCTCTGAAAATCAGACCATCTCCCTCCCAGTCTGACTGAGCCCAGCTCTTCTCCTCTACTAATTTTTCCCTTCTGGTTCTGGGAGAAACCTGCAGGAAGGCATGCACCTGATAGAAAAAGATTATATGTCATAGTCATCATCATCATCATCATGATCATTCATTGTAGGAGCACAATAGCTATTCTATAGATGATATTGCTGCTGTTTATCACTGAAAAGGCAGATCAGGATTTTTTTCCAGCACATCATTCACTCACTCTCTCCACCTTGCAGCACGATACGATACGATACAATGAGTTTTTTCTCCTTCCATAGTCTTCTCGTGCATGGTACGACCTGTATCCGTATCCGATCCGATTCTTCGGATTCGGAGAGGAGGGTGAGACGCATAATGGGTTTCTAGATCATAAAAACCTTATACAATCCCTTCCGTACACTCTTTAGAGGGAGAGAAAGATCCTAGAGGAAAAATACGATCATTTTCCACCAACCAAGTAGAAGTAGCAAGTGTTCCTGACATGTAGCCACGAGCCTGGCATGGATCGAGCTCAGCATTTTTTTATGGAGTTTTCGCAGGGATTTTATGATCCATTTTACGGACTGCGTTCTTCTCCGAGTCGGGGTGGGGACTTGCTCTTATATGGCTTGGGGAGATACATAAATACACAGTACTTGCTTCCCTCTAGACTTAATGCATCTTCATCATATATCCCCTATAACACTTTCCATTTCCACCTTGGGATCCAGCAGAGATTCTGTAGCAAAGCAAAAAAATATTCTCTTTTTTCCTCTCTCGCTGGCACTATAGCAACTCTCCACCACCAGGATTCATTGGATTTCAGTCTAATAGGAAGGAGGAGAGTAAGACGAGGGAGCCAGTGTGCTCCAATCCTGGGGAGATGGTGAAAGGCACGATATGCTTGGCCAATGCCACCAACAACGTGTACCTATATTCTCGCTGACGCAACCGAAAAAAACCTAACTTAATCCCTTTCTCCCAACTTCACTTTGCTCTCTCCTCCTCACTCCTGCAAAAAACGCATCCCTTATTCCCATCTACTTTGAGTACATCTGTGTTCGTGTATTTAGCATGACTTAAAAAATCCCGTGCAGCCTGCCTAACAGGCCAGCCGCGGGTTTTGACTATTTAGCCAGTCTCCCATTTTTTTTAACTTGGAAATTTTTGTTCTCTCTCTCTTTCTCGCACTTTCAATCCTCTTTCATTCTTCCTCTTTTATTGGATCCTTGCATGCGTGCGAAAATTATTATGATCGTGGATTTTCCCTCTACGGAAGTACAGAAGCGGGAGGTTATGCATGAGCGTATGCATGTAGATATGTAGTATGTATGAATGTACTTTTGTGAGTTCCGTGAGGGATCGACTGTATTCCGTGGTTAAGGTTTCGTCTGGCCGGGGTTTTACTCTCCAGTCCATTCCACATTCCCCACATCCAATCTACCACCACTTCTCCCCTTTTTTCTCATGTCATTATCATCATTCACTCACTCTTGATGCCTTTTTCAAGTTCCGTGCTCCGCATCTGGAGAAGCAAAAAGCTCCCACTATTTTAAATGATAGATTAGCTAGGTAGCTAGCCAGCCAGCTTGCTTGGTCAACAAACTCTCCCAGTAATGCCTTCAACTCTCCGACTCTCTGACTTTCCTTCCAAATGAGTTTTTTTTATCCTTTGTGGTTTGTCGCTCTATCATGAGAGTGACTTGGTGAATATGCATGAAGGAATTTCTTTTCCTCCTTCCTCTCTCCAGGGAATAGGATGAAAATTGCTCTGAAGGAGAAACGTAGATGAGTCGGAGATAATATTATCGGAGAGTTTGTTAACATAACTCCACCAATCCAAATAAATTCGTTGGAGTTTTCTTCTCCGGGAAAGAGTCGAATATAATGCATGCATGTATGTATGTACATTACTACTATCCTTTGTCGTCCCCATTTCCCTTTTGTTGGAATTGACGACGATGCTCTCACTCCTCTCCATCACTACCTCCGACATCGCCCACAATATGATTTTTTCCTCTCAATTTCTGTCATTTTATCAAATTGGATCCGAAAAACCGAAAATTCTATATATGTGACGTTCTGATGCCTGTCCAATAATTCCCAGCACTCTATGCATTCTTGCGTAATGATGTCGTCCAGAAAGAACCCTCAGACCAGAGCAACCAACCAACCAGCCATTTTCCATGACGTCCATCTTGTTGTTGCCTTTTTCTCTCCCATTTCCTCTCATATTTTATTAAAGAAGCAACTCCCTCCTCTCCGGAGCCTATCTGCATCCATTCATCTATTTAATTTTATCCCTAGAACATCCACTTTCACATGTTTGTCCTCCTCTCCTCTCTCTCCCCCAAAGAGGGAAATTCTCATGTTTTCTCCAACCTCCTTTCATTATGGATTGGTTTTTTATGCAAGCACATCTACTACCACCACCACTATCCACTCCATCCATCCATGGCCATCCACTTCTACTCTTCTACTCTGAATTCATCCTCTGTACTCGTTCCTCTTCTGATGGAGACATTAAAAATGAAATGGAAAATATTTCACTCTCGAAACGCCAAAGGTAAATGTACTTTCCATCCACCTCAACCATCCTAGGTACTTTTTCTCTCCCTTTGGTTGGCTCCTCTTGTCCTCCCTAGAAAAAGATTAATTTTTATGCGGACTACATAATACACTCCGGTATTGTGCATGATCCCACCGGATAAAAAAACAACTCCCTTAGTTCAGCTCAGCTCAGCTCTATCTATTGCGCCACTTTCTGGAGAGCGGGTATAGTCGTCATGAAAAAAATAATGGGATTCTCTCCATAAATTTTAGATTAGCTTTCCTTTCCAATCCAATCCAACCAAACTAAAGCAAACCATCCAGAGAGAGTGCTCTTTTCCCTTCCAATCCAATCCAGTCCAATTCAACGCAATAGAAAAAAATACTACATGGAAATTGATTTAGATTCTCTTGTTGTTTCTATACTCGAGAATATAGCGGGAGGACATAGGTACATTATTCCATCCGGACCTCTATAAATACCACTATATACTTTCTGTGGCTGGCTTACTGATTGAGCCGAAGAGAGAAAGCAATTGAAAGTGGAAAGAGGATTCTTCTACATTTTCAAAAGCTTTTTTTGACGTTTTTTCTAGCTCTTCCACATTTTTTTCGCTGAGAGACATGTCGCTGTCCTTATTCCTCTCTCTGTCTTCCCTCCATGCCATCATGCCATGGGCTTGCTGTGGCTCTTGTGTTAGGATGCTTCTCCCTTTTCGTGTCCTCTTTTTTTCCTCTCTCTCTCTTTCTCGCTCTCTTTTCGAGTCCTCGTATCTCCGCTGCTGTCTCCTTTCACTGCTATGTGAGCTTTTATGCAATGGAAGGAGAATAGAAAGTGGAGTTAAAAGAGCCTTTTTCACTTTGACATACTATACTCGTGTTTTGTGAGCTATTATGGAGTTTGCTCGAGAGTTTCAATACATTTTTGATTATAGGTTTTCCATCCAACCAAAAAATAGGAGGCATCCCTCCACCCAACCTATAGTAGTAGATTCCCTGCTGCGGCGAAAAGGGATAAGAGCTGCTGCGCTTTCATGTCTTTTCAATAATGACAATAATGATGATGACTGGCCGATGATGATGATGATGATAATGATGATGATGACGATGATGTGCCTGATTCTTCGTGCCGAACGTATACATTTTTTTGCAAAAGGGATAGGGATTACCAGTGTGGCCTTATTCATATTTTTTCTGGGACTGGAAGTTCTGGAAGGATGTTATCAAAACCAGAAATGGCGGATGGATAGTTTAGATAGATACCCATAGAACTACCTGGTGGATATCCGTTACAATCGGAATCCCGCGGTATGGAGAGTGGAAGGGAAAAAACGTTTGAATTATACAACATCATTTCTATTTTGTAGGGAGCTCATAGCTCGCTCTTTAAGTGGAGCTTCTTTATTGATGCGATGGTTTCGTGATTGGTGAAAGGACTCTTTTAATGGTGGCTGAATGAATGCATTATTTGCGTCCCCCTCCCTGAGAGAGAGCCTAGAAAGCCTCGTGCGGGAAGATGTGTGTATTGTATTGTTGGTGGTGCTGATGATGATTTCGGTTTACTTTTTAGTATTTCGCTTCTCCAGAGGAACGTGAATGCGTCCAGTGTCCCTTTGTGAATTTTTCAAGACGATGTAGCATACTACTTGTATTCTGTAGCACACTCACTTATTGGCTTTTCCCCCGAGAAAGGCTAGGCGAAGGTGGTGGTGGTACTTGGCTAAAGTGGGTTCTGCATGGACGACGACGGATTGTGTCCTTGTTGAGAAAGAGAGAGAAGAGACTCATCAAATATGCCTGGAGAGACTCTTACATTGATAAAGAGGGATGATTTGAGGTGGAGATACTGTAATGGCGGGACATTTCTTTGTTAAAATATAGCATTTCGTTGGAATTCGGAAATAATTTGGGTCGGTCTATATAGATACTTTGTATGTGGTAGCACTGGGATATTTTTGTCACTGGTGGAATTTTTGGTAAACAGAGTCCTGAAAGATTAGAAAACGTCGACGAAGAAAAAAAATTACCCTGTGAATCCACCACTCTAGCCTACGTGGTATGATAGATAAATAAAGCTTGAGCTGGAGGGAAAATATTGAGACACGCGAAAATTCGTTCTTTTCCAATGAGATTATCACGTTTAGAATTCAGGCTCCTCTAAAACCTCATGCGAATATTGCGGGGCAGAGGGGATTATAATTTTTTCCCTGTTCATAATAAGTACATTACTTGCTTGCATTACTCACTTGCTTACCAACAAACCCATTGTGGATTCGTTAAGGAACTATAGGTGAAGATGCTTATGTACTTATTTATTATTATTGTGTGTTTATGCCTCTCCGGAGCATTCATAAGAAGGTGAAAGCACTAGAGTCTCGAGCGGTGAGCTGTTGTTTCGCATGACACATCATCTATTCTTGAAGATGCTCTGTCCGCTTGGCNATCTATTCTTGAAGATGCTCTGTCCGCTTGGCTCCCATATTATTTAGTCGGTCGGTCTAAGGGCATAATTCTCCTTTCTCTCCTTCTTCTTCCCGTTTACTTATTCATGGCTTCATCATCATAAGTTGTTTTCCCCATTCTGTTTGCCTTCCTCCTGCCTGCCTGCCTCTCACGATATATGTGGACGTACATAATGAAATGAACCATAAAACTCTTCCATTATTCTTATCTCGAGTTGAGTCCTTTCTCCTCTCGTCGTCCTTTTTCTCTTCTCGCTTTAACTTGTTGTCTTGTGTCCTCATTCGATCAGTCCCTACAATGGATGAGTGAGTGAGTTAGTAAGTGTATTGAACCATATATTGGATAAGAGGATGAAGTAGAGCGAAAGAATGTCTAGAGAAAGAACTTTTTTCCTCCTCCTCCTCCTCTCTCACGTGACATGAGAGGAGAAAACAAGAAAGAGTAAATAATGAGCGCCCTGCTCCTCTGCTTCATCCATCCATGCATCTAGTCCAATCCAGCAACGAGCAATAACGTTCTTCTTTTTTTGTATCCTTTATACTTTTTTTCTGTCGGAATCTTCCTGTCCTTCTTCCAGGAAAGCAAAATATTGATCGGCCTCCCTTCATATAATATGCAGAACTTAAACTTTATAAATACAAGGGAATAAGGATAGAAAAGACGATTACGAAGAAGAAGAACATAATGCTGAGCACTAGCAGTAGCTTATACTTACATGAGAGGTTGCGTGCAAACGCTGAAAAGACTTGAGCAAATGGGAGAATTCCCCATAATGTGAAAAGACCAGCCATGTCTTTCGGGTACTGCTTCTTTGGGATCGAAGAAAGAAGCAGGTGCAGACGGAGGGAGAGAGAGAGAAGAGTCGACTTTACTTATATAGGAATTAGAATTCTGACTCTGACTTTTCCCTTCTCGTCCAGCAAGTGAGTGAGGGAGGAAGGGAGTGAGGTAGGGAAAAAACGAAAATGATTTTCCCCCTCTCTTCTCGCTCTTTCCTTGGATTCATACTGAATCAGCGGAGGTTAGTTCTGGAGTCGTAAAAAATCTTGTGGGAGGCCTTCATCGTCTCTTGGGAGTCTTTGAGTGGCAGAGAAGGCATTGCATGCAATCTCCCAGTAAAAGTTGGGAAAACAGGAAAATGGCGAAAGGAGCTCTGGCTGACTTTTTTATGCTGAAGTCAAAGTAATCTTTATATGAAGACTTTTTTTTCCTTAAAAGACCTTCTGCGGATATAAAACATGAGTTCTGTTCCTTCGTGAAAATAGATCGCATCGTCAATTCTTTCCTCTTCCTCTCTCCATAAAATGAAACGACGCAGAGGGAGAAATGGAGATGTGGAAAGAGAGAAAATAGCATGGCATGATTTCATTCTCGGCGTTTTGTTCCTTTTTTTGGGCTTCGTGACGACGACTGGGTTGGTGATGGTGATGATGATGATTGGAATTGCTGCTGCTGCTGACTCATTTGTTTGGTCTCTTATCCTGAGGAAAAGAATGAAAACGTTCTTTTCTATTCTTTTCTCCAGTCTCGCTCTCGCTGCTGCTGCCAAAGCAATCTCGAAAATGACTTTTTGCTTTTTCTCTGCTGGAGAAATGAGATGAAAAAAATAAGGAGAATAAGACTATTATTTTGGTGGAGGAGAGTGTAAGATTCATATTCAATCCCTATAGACAATATACAGAGGCGATTATTACATGCGGACTACTTTGATCATGAAGAAGGATATTGAAATTGTTTGGCTTCAGCTTTGAAACCCCAGAGAAGTTATTTAGCTCTCCTCTCTTTGCATCCGCGTTTCGCCAGAGAAAAAACTGGAGAAATGCTTTAATGCAGGTGGATTCCTATAGGGTATATGTATGTGGTACAGAGATAAGGGATTTTTTTGGGTTATGCTTGACTTTTTTAAAACCCCGTCTTTACTGTCAGTATTTTTTGCATATTTGCATGAGAATATTTTTATTTATTGAAAGCTCTTCCATTTCTACCTCAGCCTTTTCCCTGTTATGATGTATAATTTTTTTCTTGGGAATTCTTAATCAGCCCGAGAGAACGCAAGCATCGCAACGAATCGAATCCAATCCTCGCGTAAATGTTTAATGAGAAGCCCACGCAGGTGAATTATTGTGGAAGGGAGAAGAGCAGGAGGGAGAGCGTAAGCAAGTAAATGACGACGACAACGATGATAGGGAGGAAAGCATTTTTTCTGTGCCGAAGGTTTAACGCAGGTGAATTATTGTGGAAGGGAGAAGAGCAGGAGGGAGAGCGTAAGCAAGTAAATGACGACGACAACGATGATAGGGAGGAAAGCATTTTTTTCTGTGCCGAAGGTTTATAGAACGCTAGGGACAGAACTACGTCCCGTCTATTTCATTCCAGGCCAGGCCAGGCCACTCGATCCACTCCAGCAAAAAAATGGCATTAAGTCAGCAAGAAGGAGAGATGTGAAGAGTGAGCCAAGCAACGGGAGTCTTCAAGCCCAAAAGCTTATTGCATGGCCGCTCCTTTTGTTGTGCAGTACAGCACAGGAGGATTTGGGAAAAAACAAAAGGACGGAGAAGAAGAAGCAAAAAAAAACTTCTTCGGTGTAATATTAGGTGGGATTAGGGGAGAGTGGCCGGAGAGGAGTGGAGTGGACAAGACGCATGGCACTGGCATCATGAGACGCGAGTGCTTGAGAGAATCATCCGAGAATTCTCGAACATGGGACATTGACTATATGGACGGGAGGTTTTAAAGTTTTAGAAGAGCAGCTCTCGCAAAGAGGAGCAGTGAGCGGAGTGGTGTGGTGAGTGGGGAATGCTCGGTCAGCTCCAGCTCACTCACTCAGTCAGCCAGGCTATCTACCTGAGGAAAAAGCTGAGGACGATGAATAAATTAGTAGCCAATCTACCTGTTTTCTTTTTTCTCTTTTCATTTTCCTCCCATCCTGGAAATATCCTGTGTATTTATATTGCCGAACGTGGAGAAAAATATGGAACTGAAGAAAGCTCTTACGTAAGATAAATGCCTATATATTCGAAACGAATATATATGATTTCATTTGGGGTTTGAAACTGATTACCGTTTTTCCATTAAGATGTTTCGTAATTTTCAATCCAAAGTCCTTTTGTCCAGTTTTCAATGGATAGACTACGTAAATAGATGAGATATATGATATCATTTGGGGTTTGAAACTGATTACCGTTTTTCCATTAAGATGTTTCGTAATTTTCAATCCAAAGTCCTTTTGTCCAGTTTTCAATGGATAGACTACGTAAACAGATGAGTGCCACAGTTTCCCGTTTGTTTTATAAACAAGGTCAAAATTAAAATGCTGTAATTCTGAGAGCTTAATTGGGTCTTTGAAGCCTTAGATGAAATCGGCAGTTTCCATCATCTCCATCAATTGGAATTTCATTGGGAAGTTTGAATTTTCCCGTCCTGAATCAATTCTTTCTTTTACCTAAACATTTCGTTTGACAATGATGCACGCAATAACAATAAAAATGAGATAATGCGAAATAAAATTAAACACCCCATTTCATTCCAGCCATTTCTCGATTTTTAATGTTCTCCAGTGGGAATAAACAGAAGTGGTGGGAAGAAAAGGGGAGATGATGTTGTTGTTGGATGGGGTAAAAATTTATTGACGAGGGGATTTGGAGTGGATTGGATTGAGATGATTTCCGTGTTTAGGATGAATAAATGACTGGAGCGGGAGGAAGGAGGAAAACAACAACGTCAAATCCTGAGTCTAGGTTAGGATACACGGAAGCCTTTCTGTTCCCCCCACTTTTATTCAGTCTGGAGTGTACTTAGTTAGAATGCAATGATTATGTAACTTTTTCTGGATGGATGGATGGAGGAGGCGACGAATGATGATGATGAGATGGATGTAGCAATCTAAGCAGCAATAATGAATGAATCATTTTTTTAATACTGTGGCTCGGCTTTAACAAACCTGGTTGTCTGCCTAATCCCTTTTGCTCCTGGATAAGAGCGGAGCTTGCTCAAATCAGAAATTGATTTTCCACATGATCTGATAAGGATTTTGTTCGGTAAATGTTTACATTCATTGCGGGACTCTCTCACTCTTCCCTAGCAGAAGCACTGGAAGTAGATTCCATTTCGAGAGCGTCCATTACGCGGGAGTCATGCAAGCACAAGGTAAAGCGATCCGCTTGATGGATGGATTGAATCACGTTTCGACAATGACAATGCAATGCTCGGGTTGCATGATTGCGAGAAAATTGAACCGTGCTTTATTCATTTTTCCGGGGAATTTCTCGTTCCCGAGGTAGAAGGTAGTATTCGCTCTTATAGGAAGGCAGCTCCGAAAGATATAGATATCTCCGAGAGGATGGACCCATTCTGGACAGGTGCACGCTCCATTAAAAAAAGTAGAGGCTTGAGTATGGTATCGCATCGCATCGTCTCTTCCATGAGCTCTTCATGAGTTCCACGCGAATTAGTTGGAGTTGTGTCCTTCCATTTTTACTTTAAAACTGAACTGCGGCTGTGGTAGAAGGCCAGCGGGCCCATAATAGCCGGTCGTCATCGTCATCAATGATACGATAGAAGGACTCTCTATATTTTCTCGGGAGAAGTTAAAAGTTCCATTACTTTTTCCAGACTGCAATTCAAGCATTCATATATTTTTTTCTCAAGGCAAAGCACTTGAGCTGCTTGCTTCAATTAGGTTTGGTTAAATGCGAAATGGTCAGCTCGTGGCGGGAGTTCATTAGCTATATGAGCCTTACAGTTCACCGAACTGTGTAGGAAGATGATTGAGATTGCAAATGCCAAAAAATAATGATCTTTCGCGGAGATAAAGTTTCCCACTGAAATAACTTTTCGTCATCGGGAGCGGAGCAATTGAAAATTGGAAAGAGGGGGAGAGAAAGGGATAGAGAGTCGGAGTCGGAGCTGGAGTTTTTTTATTGAGAGAGCATTGAAACCTGTCCAGGAGAAATCTACCTGTCTTTTGTGCGCCAGGCCAATGAAAGTGTATATGGGGATATATATATACTTTTGCCCAAAGTAATAATTTTTTTTGGACGATGGAAGGGCGAGCTTTATAGGAGCAGATGGAAACGGAGAAATGAGAGGGAGATAGAATACAGTCCCGCTAGCTTGTGTCACAAGGTAGAAGGGGGACTCCGGAGAGAGGAAAATTTTGTACTTACTTACGTGGGGAATGATGATGAATGCATGCACCGTACTCACTTAATTCTCCACATCTAAAATTCATGACATGGCATACCTTCCCCATTTCTCATGCGGACTCCCGCTCTATTTTCTCCCGAAAAAGGAGAGAATAACAATAATGATGATGATGATATGATTACTCAACAAAAATATTTCGAAATTCATGAAACTGCTTCCCGATTCTGTTTACTCGTGTACCTGTCCTCTCCATCGCATCCCCCTGGTCTTTTGTCCTCGCTGGGATGTTAAAAAAAGAGATGGAGAAAAGGTGAAATTGCCTCCATCTCGAAATGGTACACATTTTGTTGGCTAATGCCACGACTTTTGTGCATTAGTGGGATTTTCGGATGGATTCTGTTCTAAACATAATTAAAATGAGATTGGATCGTGATGATGATGATTATGAGGGGATTGTGAAAGACCAAACCGAATCTAATTTTGTTGCCCCACTTGTATCAAGTTGCGAGTAATGAACTGAAGATGAACTTACGAAAGCATCATGGAGGGGGAATCAACACTATTCTGAACAAGAAAATGTATTTTTGGATTATTTCAGGAATCAAAGAGGAACGTAGGTGGCAAAATGGCAGACTCAAATGACGGTTGCAGATCGCCCCTGAGGTGCGATGATCTCACATCTTTGACGTGGCTACCAGAACATCAACATCCTGACGGTTCCTGGTCCTCCAACACCACCAGCTAGTCCGAAGCCGCCTGCAAAGAAAGCGAGTAAAATCCCCATTCTGAAGGAGCATGAATTACAAGAGTACAGGTAAAATCATTTTAAAAATATCTTCTTTATCGTTGTTTCAATAGCGTAATAATAATTCTACTTTTCACTTTCTAATAATAATAATTTCAACTGCGTACATATTTTTCTTTCACTTTTGCCCAATAGAACCGTAAAGAGAGAAAGTCTACCGACTGCGAAAGCGGAGAAACACACCGAAAAAGCCGAAGCCACCGAAAGTCGGGAAAAGTCCAGAGAATGCTCCCATTGGTCCCCGAGAACAATCTCTGATGATCTCAGCAACTCCTCCTGGTACCTTACCAGGCCAATCTTGCACCGCTGGAGCGAGCACTGAAAAGATGCATCAGCAGCAGCAGCAACAACATCATCACCACCACAACCACCATCACTCTGCAGCATTAGCACAATCCACGGAGAACTCCCTTATTCCCATCCAGCACTCTTGTGATGATCCGACATGCATTGAGAATCAGCACAATCTCTCCCATCAAGTCGTGGCTCAGGAGCTGGAGATACAACTGCACATTCCGAATCCAGCCCCGCCCGTCCATCAGCAGCACCATGATGATCCTTTCCACATT
>JAHZNH010000883.1:0-10629 GCA_027744355.1 Tyrannoseira gladiata
TAGAATCTGAAAAAAGCGGCTTGGCTTATCCAAACTCCTACAGGTTGTCTTTTATTTTCTCATTGTTTGCGGGAGCATTCACAATCGGAGTGATTACATAAAAAAGAGAATTGAAGAAAGGAGCGTTGATGAACTAATGAGGATATACTTTTTTTTTCTCCCGAGTATTAGATTCGAGTGGCTCGGAGTGCTACAGCTAGTCTCCGGCTCTGGCTTTCGTGAATAAAATTAAGTATTTCTCGTGAGTGTGTGTTTGTGTTGAGGAATCAAAAACCTCAGAAAACTGCATCCATCTACTTCGCAAAAGGTGGTTTCGTTTCGGTCAGTCAGTGTATCGCATAGGTAACTCCACAAAAACCTGTCAGGGAATCCTGCAATCTGAGGCTTTTGGCTCTCAGCAATTTTCTCAAGATGCATTCACGACTCTGACTGTCCTCCTCGTTTATCGGCAGCTGAAGTTCAGTTTCGAGTTGATTGTTTTCATTTTTCATATTTTTATACCTCTCCTAAAACAGTTTTTCCCCTCAGTTTTTGGTGAGTGGTCCTGGTGCAGTGAACGAATCAAAGAAAAACGTCAAGTGAACCAGTGAGTGAGTGAGTGAGTAAGCGAGCAAACCAGCAGCGGCGAAGAAAGACGAACGTGAAGATTACGATGCTTTTTTACCTTCGTAATAATAATAAATAATAATTGACGTAACTTGACTAGGCTGCCGTGCTTTTCCCTACCTGGTTCTTTTCTGCATTAGTCACCTCAACTCAGTAAAAAAACATCATCCCGATCCACCGAGTTATTTTTTTTGCTTCTACGCATCTCCAACTTCGTGTCCAGTCATGGAGAAGAAATTACTGTTTGTTAGAAGCTAGACTGGAATTTTGCCTCCCCATTAATCATATCAATGAAGAAGAAGAATCTAAATTGTGAAATCCTGATCGTGATTGCATTTGCACTTCCCCTTCATTTCAAACCTGCCCGGATGGATGGACATAAGAGATACCAGAGTGCAATTTCATAGGTAAATATCCCGTACGGATTCATCGCTCATCGGAGAGAATTTAATCAGGAAAGCCTCTCCTATTGTTTACTTTTGTGCGTGCCTCCATGTCCCGGAAAAATCAACGTGCTCTGCTGCATGACTTCAACTTCCACTCTCCAATTACTCCTTCCTCGCTGAATGAACGGATGAAGGAGGTCGGTCGGTGGGATCGAATATGGGATTACGAAACAGGAAAGGAGGTGGAGGAGAAATTCAATCGGGAAATCTCAATATTATATTCATGTGCTGAACTGGACCCAATAATTAAGTGAAGCCTTATTTAGTTACTGGAGTTGCAAGCGTAGAAGGAAAAAAACCTGCAATGCAACTCGTCCACCATCACCGCCACCGCCGTAATTGTATCGCATCGGGGAGTTGTGCCCTGTACGAAACAGGATTAAAATGCATGTACATTTTCCCACAATCGGTGTATTGGTTTCCTATTAAACTTAAAGGAAAGGAAAACATTTACCTATCGGCCAACTAAAAAACATATGCATGGAATGTGTGTACTTCCTAATCACTAATAATCAGATCTGACGAATCTTTGATAAGAGTACTATTCTCCCTGAGAACGTGAATTAAGCCCCCACTCACTCACTCCACGATAAGAAAATTCTTCCCGTCTTCTTTCCTGTCTTGCTTGTCCGCCTGGAGAAGAAAAAACGTCTGTCTAGACCTGGACTCAACTAAACTTCAACTCCTACTCGTTCATCATCCGCCATCCATGCTTTCCGGCAATCTGAATGAAGCAGTTGCTGCGAGTGAGTGAGCGTGCAATATTATCAGCTTTATCAAATCTGAACTCTCGCTGACAAGACAAGGCAAAATCTTAATTTCTTCTGGCTCCCTACATTCCTCCACCACACCACCGCTCCTTCACATTTTTTTGGCTCGTAATCGTGTAAAGCTCTGTGGAGATTCAGACCTCGAGAACATAAATGTAATTTCTTCCGTTGGTATGTGGGCACTACTGAGCAATCCAATCACAACTATTATTTTTTTCCTAAAAAAATCGTGAACATGTTGCGAGAGAACTCCATCCATGAAACAGTTTGTATGTTGCCTCCAAATCAAATTAAATATGGGAATGTCATTCGAGCTGAAGAAAAGTTATTTAGCCTGAGGAAGCAAGAACACGAAAACGCTTCATGTCAATTATTATTACTGCTTATTCCCGAGAGAAAATATTCAAAATGTGCTCCACAAACGTGAAGAGAGACTTTAAATTCGAATTTGTGCACGAGAACAAATTGGGAGGAAAGTGAAAAGGAAGTATCATCAAAATCAGATTTTCATCAACGACAACAAAACCCACAGAAAAAATGCAGGAGGGGACGACGAATTCATTAAGGTAATATTACCATTTTCATATTCTCATTCTAATTCATGATTTTCCTAACAATATTTAATGCTCGGCTTATAGAATATGGTGCTTTTTTGGGGAAATATGATGCTACTGATTATTTTATGATTCCCTATTTGGATTAAAAATTTATGCTGAAATCTGCAAATAATTCATACTCCCCATCACATTTCATTTAAGGTTTTTGCTAAAAATGCGTGCATTTCATGTGTCATGCCTAGGCGAAAGTACGGCATACACTTTGCTTTTTTCTCTGCTGAAAACGCATCAAGCTCAAGAGTTTTTTGGAATTTAATAACCATAAATTCTCTTCTGTGCGTCAACGAGACACGCAAAAAAGGGAAGAATAATAAAAACCGCAAAGTACACAAAAAAATAAGTGATCTGAACAATGAGCATTTCTCAAGGAAGGAAACACTTTAACGCACCTGCAAGTCTCCCAAACCCAAACCCAACCTAAAAAATTCAGTTTCCCATTCTTCAAATTCGAATAAAAAGAGAAGATTATTGTTGCCGATTTTCAACTCAGTTTCAATCCCAAACACCATCCTCTATTTTCGTTTTTCCGTATTTTCAAAATGAGAAAGAAAAGAGGAAGTACTATATAGCACCACTCGGTCGTTTGTGAAGTCTTCGGTTGCCTCCCACTGCCTCGTTACCTCCTCAATCCAATTGATAATTGCTACACCATGCCATGCGATGTCACACGAAAAATAACATGTCACCTGCATCTCTTGCGACAACAAACTACATGCTTGAAGCCAAACACAATAATAATCATCGTTTTTCGTCGCCGTGAACACATCCTACAATTATCTGGTAGGGGAAATGGCACTCAACAAAAGGAGCCAGGAGCTTTAGGAGAATCCTACTTTCGATTTTTTTGCTGAGGTTTCCCAATTTCTTGTGTTGTTTTCACGTGACTCACCCCACCAAAACCCGACCGAGCAACGCGAAGCAATAAGTAAGCAATGAAGTGTCTTGAGGAGATTAAATCAACCCTAATGTTTCCCTTCCGCACGAACCAAAATGTCGCGTTCATACGAGTATAATGATAATGCATTGAAATCATAAAAAGCCGAAGAAGTGCATCTAA
This sequence comes from Tyrannoseira gladiata, assembly GCA_027744355.1. Classification (NCBI taxonomy): domain Eukaryota; kingdom Metazoa; phylum Arthropoda; class Collembola; order Entomobryomorpha; family Entomobryidae; genus Tyrannoseira; species Tyrannoseira gladiata. The sequence continues at coordinate 3,497 of JAHZNH010000883.1, forward strand.
CGATCTTGTTCCTGTCGGATGGCACCCTTTATCACTCTACTTTTTCTTTCGGGATACACCTGATTACCGTAAAAAGCTCAATTCTGGCATTTTATAACCATCCTACTTAGCTCCTAGCTTGATGTGTATCTCGCTAGGGTGAAGAATGAAATTCCTTCATTATCTCCACTTGTAAACCATTAGCATTAGGAGGATGAGAGGAGTATGAATGTCACCTCATGTCGTCAATCTTGTCGTCATCGGGGAACGAGAAATCCTTAATTTTGCCATATTTGGGATCCCATTGGCGATCCATCCATCTATCCAATTTACTTGATTTCGTCCTCTACACAATTAGCAACACGGCACAAGACACAAAAAGATTCTAGTAGGAGCATATGCTGTGGTCCTCCATTTTTCTAAAAGCTACAGATCTGGCACCGAGCGACCAAACGTCTTGCAAAATAAAACCGCATAATGAGTCGCGTTGCGTGCGACGTCTACTCGATTTTTAAAGATATGATTGAAGAGAAATTAATTGAAATTGCTGATGCCACACACTTCTAACTAAATATAAAGTTTTCAATAAGAATTAAGATAAATAACATTTGCTGCAAGCTACTGCTACTGCTTTAACTGCCCCAAGCTGAATTGCCGTTGCGTGTGTCATACTTCGTATTGACAGCTAATTTTATCGAGAGTAACACGACAAGCATCAATCACTCCCTCAAATCAAACTCTTTGCATTGTATAGATTTGGTTGTGACAGACATCTCTGAAGATAAATATATTTGTTACGTCTTTGAAGCACAGACATTTTTTATGATTCCCTCCAATTATCAAATGATTTATGAGGAATCAGTACTCAGACCGTTGCCAAATCCGTTCCGTTGGTAGAAGACGTTGACTCCAAACTTTTTTTTGTTTGCATGCTCTAATGTCAGCCAAGTAATGCAACAAACCCATTTAGTTTTGAGACTCGATGAGTCGAATGGAGAGGCGCGCCATTTATTGCGGTCTATCTCCCCAAATCTAAACATTTTTCGTGAGCTCCCCTTGGTAGTCTATGCAGCAATTAAATTGTGCTCAGTCATTCCGAGAAGCCTGTTTTATCCAGTTTAAGGAGATTGTTCACCCCTAAAATCCACTTGCTGAATGGTCATCAACCACTACCACTAACTACCTACTGAACTATTTCAGACTATTAATGACCAATTGAAGCGAGATATGGATCATCAAGTCCTACAGGAATTGGAGGATTGGAATGCGAATTTTCAGAGTTTATTTTCCCATTACGCTTAACGAACACAGAAAAGTCAGCGGGACCTGCGTCATATTCATGGGGATGATGATCATAAAGTCATAAACGATAATTGTCAATCCCATCTCAATTTAAAAACCGGCAAGGCCCATGTAGGCTAGAACCCGATACTATAAATCGGCAAAGTCTGAGATTGACTGGCCACAACCCTTTAGTGCGTGAACACAATCTTAATACTTTGTTCGCCAACCGAGCGAATGCGCGTCCGACTGTACTTTCATACTCCTGCGGAGTATTTAAAGATGATATTTCTTCCCTGATCAGTCTGTACAACGCCCTTTCCATGCCTCCATCTAGACTAAATACCTACTCTCTGTGTGGTTCGTAGTTTAGGTTTGGTTTATCATTTTTTATGATGCACAACTTTTTTTGCGAGAGTAAATAAACAGAAAAAATGAATGCAATTATGGCGGAGTCAACTACAGTAATGAAAAACACAGAATAATGGAGTCCAACAAAAGGAGACCAAGCCAGCAAAAAACTTACTTATCTTTGAAAATTATTGCTTGTGTTGCGACAAATCATAAAAAACTTTGATGATCATTTGCGTTATTGTAATACAAGTTTTGTTCAGTGTGTGTGCGAGAGCTTACTTGATAATGGTAATAGTGCAATGCAGAATGTGAGTTACGACGGCCGTCATCATCATGTTCATCGGGCGGGTTTCGACTTTGGAAAAAGAAAGGAATGCAGGGTTAACAATTTCTGCTCTTTTTGCGTACTAGGAACAATAGGCGAAAATAAGCGAGTATGAAGAATGCATTGAAAATACATATTTCGCGTGAACTTCATCTCATCCATCCATGCTCATTGTTTTGAAGGTGGATATCGAAGTTCATTCCTGAGACGTGAGATCGCCTTGACTAAACGTCAAAATCCCATTGAGAACATTTTCATTGTCAGGATTATCATTATGGTCATCTCAAATATCCTGGTGGAGGCATATCAGTTCTACTACTGGCACATGTTTTGCCTGCATTTTTTATGCAGAACCTCTGCATAATAATCAGAATCAGTAATCGTATTTTTGGGTTGTCCCGTTCTTCCCTCCTAAGCCGTAATAAGTACGAACTTGCAATGATATTAAAATTAAAATGCAAGGGGGATTGACAGTTGAGCAGATTTGTAGAAGGCGTTTCTTGCTCTACCTTGCATTTCGAATGATTGTCTTTTGAAATTTTTTAAGCTTACTTGTCATGAGCCGATTTCCGCTAGGAAAATAAATCCCCCAAAAATATTGTTATCCGTAAGACCGTAATGATATGCTTGGGCAAGGCAATTCAGGACTTTGAAAGTCTTAAAATTAGGGATAATGCATAGGCACACGGCTGAGCGGTTACATGAATGGGGTATTGCGTACCTAATTGAAATTGCATTCAGCAGAGAATTCAATGCAGAGGTAATGTTTACGGCAAAACTAAAACCAACTGACCGCCTTCTTCTTACCACAGGGGTAGGGTTTTTTGTTTGGAAGGCTGTAATTTTCGGATATTGTCATTAAAAGATCTGAAACTGCTTTTTCAATGCCTTCAAAAACTGTTTTACCGTGCCGTCAAAATGCATTATCGCAATAAAGTTTGGTTCTATGTATATCGGTCAAGAGGAGTGTTTTAATTTAGGGCGACGTCAACTCAACTCTAGCTCATAATTTACGTCGCACTCACACAAAAACAAATTTTCTCAAATCCTAAGTATTCCCCCTCGTCAAAAAACATGAACTTCTACTTATGCATCTAAGTACTTATTACCGAGACTTTAATTTTTCAGACTGTCCTGACTGAGCAAACATTAGGATTTGTACTTAACTGCACTTCCCCCAAAACAATTTTGAACATCATGAATCATGATTCATGGGTGCAGTGGCCCAGCTTGATTTAATGAAATGAATGGGAAGTGAAACACACTCTCTGAAAGTCTGACTTGTGAGGGGATCTCATCTATTCACCGAGAGGAAATGAGAGAAAAGAGTCAAATTAAAAATGACCATTTGAATTTCCCTGTTTACGATAATGATGACTGATGACAAGTTGGGAAAGCATGCACTATTACTCCTTGTAGACAATGCTCCATGTCTATCTACAGATTTGGGTCTCATGCACTCATCTCATCTCTCTGTCTCAACATCTTCGTTTCTCTTTCACAGACACAATCACAATTGCTCATTGACTGAACAAACTTGAGACGAGTGCACCACTGTTGATTCAAAATGGGATGGAATGTATTTTTTAGATTTACTATCCCTATTTAATGATGACATGCCTGACTGCGTGACACTAATGTGCCATAATCGATGACGACTAGCTCTTTTCCTAAGTACTTTAGCTAAGCAAAGCCACGCCACGTCATGGCCATAATAAACATTTACTTTTTTTTGAAATGTATGAATGGGTCGGGTGAATGAATGGAGGAAATAAAGCATTGATGGCATCAAGCCGAGATTCAAAATGGATGGTTTTAGTACTGCCAAAGTCATAAGCATTCATTAGATGAAGGAGACAGACCACACAGAAGATCAGAAAAGTCATTAAATTCAACCACGAACAAACACAAAAACCTGACAAAATGGATGGTTTTAGTACTGCCAAAGTCATAAGCATTCATTAGATGAAGGAGACAGACCACACAGAAGATCAGAAAAGTCATTAAATTCAACCACGAGCAAACAAAAAACCTGGGAAAATCTAGTGGATGCGATGCGATCATGAGACACACAGCAGGAAGAAGGGTATTATTATGGCTTCAAATGGAATTAAATGAGTTGTTGATAAGCAAACGTTCCGAAAGTCGAGATTCCTGAATTTGAATTTTTGATGCGTTTGTTCCTGACCCGAAAGCTGTGAATGGCTTATAAATACATTAGTTCCGGGGAATACAGAGATGCATCACTATCTTTCTCGTCATTCATGCAAAAAAAAGTATTTACCCATCTTGGCTCATCGTCGACATAATCATATTTTGGACATTTCACGGAACTTCGCTTCTCAATACAAAGTCGGCCGAAGAAAACAATAGAATACGTTATGTAGTTGTACCACTAATACGCTTTCGACTTGGGGATGTTTTCATTTCAAAAGTGAAGCTATTTAGCTTCAGCAGAGCATGTCACAATTATCATTTTAAAAAGATGATATTAATGCATGCAAGCTTAATTACGGTCATGTCTTAACTACAGCTGCATAAACGCTTGCCGATTAGCGGAGTCGAGAGGATTGGGTGAGATAATGATCTGCAAACAGGGCCGGTAGTACTTATGATGTGGAACTCTTCAGCATCCTAATATATTTTAGTTAGTAGGTCTCTTGGGGGAAAATACTTATCCTCTTCTCCCGAGCCAAGTCAGGGTAGACCACTACCACTGGTGCACCAGTGACAAATTAAACATTTTCTTCGTGGCACATTAATCTGAACACATGTCTCAGAAAATGCATGCAATTTAGCGGTAAACTATGAAGAGTCGAGAGGATTGGATTATCGTGCAAAAATCCTGAAGAGGCTGATTAACATGTGCTCTTTAATATTTAGCACATCGCACCATTCTCATCATCATCATCGTCGTCATTTGAATTGTTGACAATTTAAACGGAGCTGTCATGTACATCATGTCATGAGAATACGGCGTTTGAGTGACAGATTAGGAGGCTGCATCGCATCACACGCACCATTCAACCATCTAGCATCTTCAGCTCAATCACATTTTAATGGGCTCTTTATTCCCCTTTTTCGATCTTTCATGACGGAGGAGAAGAGAAGTGCATAATTTATTCGAGTGGAAATCAACGTACCCTCATGGGTACTTTATATGGATGCATTATGGTGACTAATTTACTACCGATTGTTTCACCTGTTCAACGAAACCCCAGCGTCCATTTGTTTAACTTTTACCTGCTCAGATTTTGAAAATGGAAAGCTGCCCAGGCCACAAAATGCTGGCTGAATCACTCACGATTTCAGCGCAATAACAGCAATTGTGCTTTCATTGACAAATTAATCTCAAACGAGCTGAGTACCTTAAATACACCTGACCAGTAAGTAATGAAGACTTGCCAAAACTCAGATCATCCACTTTTTCCTCTCGTTCAACTTTTTCCGTTTCGAGTCTTCACCAAAAATATAAATTCAATGTCACCCTTCAATGAGCAAGAGCAAATAATAAAATGTTTGAGTTAGTTAGGGTCCCAGAAGCGAGTAAGTGAGTGAGTGACGCACTAGTATTTGCCATTTGGGTGCAATGAAAGGAGTGAAAATTCACACGTTTCTATTATTGTCCCTGTGATCTTGCACTTAAGCAATAAACACATCATTGCTAATTTTCTCATAAATTCTGGGCGAATTCATTAAAGTCTACCTACACGCATACAACATTTCATTGCAGTAGCCAATCTGGCCGTCGCCAAAAGCCAAAGTACCATAGTTAAGCGATGGACATTAGATCATATCATGATCTCAACTCATCATTGCCATTATCATTAGGTTAAAAAATATGGGCTCCTTCATAAGCACAAATATATATTGTTCTTGAGGATGCATTGCATTTAAATTAAACGCACTAGCCATATTGTACCCAACTAAATTAAATATTAAATTGAGTTTTTTGCGCATTCCCAATTTCAATTTGTAAGTGCCAGTGCCAAATTATTAAATGGTAGGGCAAAAAACCACCCCCATCCATATTTGGTCGCTCGAGGCTTTAGCATTAGCATTATCATCGGCGTCAAGTTTATTTCAATATTAAAGTTGTTGCGTAACGCGAGCTCTTGAAAATGCAAATGAGCTGGGAGCAGTAAAAGAGTAATACAGATCAAATTATCAAAGAGCATGAGCAAACACACTCCGCAGTGTAAAAACACTTTGCTTAATTTTTTCAAAAGGACTTTACTTAAGGGATGATTAATGCATGAAAAAAATATCGTTGAAAAGACCTTCTCTCAAATGAGCCGTGATGATGATGCTGATGATGAAGTCCCTTTTTGCCCATATTTATTGTCCCATTGGATTGGATTGGATTGGATTGGATTGGATATGGATTTTCTATTCATTCACTTACTCTATGACACGCATCTCATTCTTTCTGGTTTTGTTGATGCCATCGGCACCGCAAGATGATGAGATGCTATTTTTTTGAAAGATGGAGTATCTGATATTGATACGAATATTATTAATAAATTCAACGCTCGTCCATCCATTTTCTAATTGCGCAATGGAGAGTCGTATAATGTCCTCATCAATCAAAAAATATAATATTATAATAGCCTCGCTGCCTCCCAACTGATGCCGCGGCTGGATTGGACGTTAGACGAGTACTTAAATAAGATAATATTTTTTAGTTTGCGCAAGGCGTATCATCATGCCTTGCGTCTCGCATGTCACACGGTCTTTGGCAAATCGACACTTTGTGGATTACCGAATAAATATTATTGACATGTAATAGTCAATGATCATCATTTAAAGCAGCAGTATGATCAACAACCCCGCTTTCCTTCCCTCCTGCTCTTATCGCTCTCGCGAAAGAGTAAAATGAATAAAAGTTTGGCTTTGTACTTTATTGCCCCGTAATAATAATGCCTTTTTAAGTGCCCAGTCAAGGAACCTCTTAAAAATTCTGACGTTCGCATCACATCTCACTCAATACATTCATCACAAAACTATTCCATCTTCATAAAAAAGTGCCATTCCTTTTAAGAAGCTAAAATCTGAACACACGCTTCACGCACACCTTTGTGTAATCTTTTAATTAGAATTTAAGTGACTTCAATGAGGGAAATGAGCTGACATTGGGAGAGGTGGGGATGAAATGGACATAATACAACCTCCGCTATTTTAACTACCTCTATCC
>JAHZNH010000884.1:0-10723 GCA_027744355.1 Tyrannoseira gladiata
CAGTGGAAAAAAATCAATATTTTTAGGTTTTCCTTAATTTCCAACTGCAGTGATCGTGATTCGCCTCTCTTCGATCTCCTGTGTAAGAGGATGCCATTTCCCCGAGAGATAAGATGAGTAATTCAAAACAGTGGCAATAAAGGATCAGATATTACTGCCGAGAATAAAGAATGGATGTGGAGCATAACAACATGCATTGAAATAAGCCGTTTACCCAAGCCCACAAATGTGTACAAGTATATATTTTTATTAAAAAAGTAAACTGCTTTCATTCAAGTATCTCATGGCTGAGCCACAAGAATGGCATCAAGTATCGCCCAGTCTCCCGGATCCATTCGATTTTTTTAAAGGGAGTCGAAATGGAAAATATCTATAATTTTCCTCCTTCCCCCATGAAGCAAACGACTCCGAAAGTAAGTATTTCAACTTTCCCAAGTTCCTCTAGAGGATTTTTTCACATTTCGGGCTATCTGCGCACCTAGTGATATCATTCCATTGCATTGTTGCTATACCATCACTCCAGCTTCTGGAGACGATTTCTTCAATTTCTGGAATGACAAACGTCCCAATGATATTGGCGCGTTAGAGCAACACCCCCATTCCATTTCCATACTTTAACAGTTCCAATATAACGGATATGTGTGTCATAACAATGGAGTAGTGGGGACTCGATAAAGCATAGGGAAAATGAAGATCCTCCATACTACGATACCATACCCTCCTCTATACAATACCCTCCTTTCCTTCCCTCCATTTTTGCTATTCAGTAGGTCGCTGTCATCTCGAGATTGAGAGACAAGCACGAACCCGCGATTCCCGATCCACTTAACCATTTCCCAAATCGCTAGTGTTACCGTCGTAACCTACGTGTTCTCTCAATATCCTCGATATTGCCTTGAAGTAGCGAGATCTCGTCGTAAAATTGAGTTCTCTCCTCTCACGTCGATTCCCAACGTCTTACAATATCACCAGTATTAAGGAAGACTTTATACTTTTTAGAAAAAATACTTTCTTTCGTCTCCTCTTCCTCGTGGAAATGACACTCCTTCAAGGCAAGCACTAGTATAGGTGCCTTAGCGGCAGTAAAAGTAATACTTTCCCTGATTGCCTTCACTGCCAAGTATATTATACTCACGTACAGCGCGTTACCAATGTACGTGTTGTTTTATGCATGCCACTCTAAACTTTCATTGGTTTCCCTTACCATCCTCCTCCTCAGTCAGAGTCCTCTTTTTCATGCCTGAAACACCCATTTAGGATTCAGGGTGCATGTGTGTCCTCCCGCGGAAGATGTATTAATGCCAAATATTAAAAATATCTTCGGTCCTTCCATCCCCCGAAAAATTGATCTAATAATCAATTTTAAAACTGATCCATTCCATCCACTCACCCACCATCACTGCACACAACGGATGATCCACACCAACATCCTTTCCTTAGCATTTTATAACTCCCCCAAAAGAAAAAAACTTTCCCTTGGATACTTAGCTGAAGGACATGCATGAAGGCATGAATACATAACGGAATGTGGCATTACGGAAAATGCTTTAAAAAAACCTCCCTTGGTTCTCCAAGGAGCTTATCCCTGGCATGGGAAACTGCTCGTAGAACATAGTAATATCCATAGCGATTCCCATTAGATTTTACATTGGTATTGGGATGATGGGATTTTCCGGAACAGATAGGATAGAGCACGACACAAGCTCGTCTCTTCTCCTTCCCATTTTCTGGGACATGCTCTCATTGCTCTCCTCTTTATTCACGACGGAGACGACAACGACGACGACAAAATCCATTTCATGTCCCTTCCCTATTCAACTTTCCCATCCACTCACTCCACTCCAGAATTCCGTTGCGACCTGGCTAGGCAGCCTTCTCTTTTGGCTTGGTTTTGGGTAATATGATGATGCTCGTTCACTCACTCTCTCTGTATTGCCCCGCTCACTCCACTCCACTCCATCCACTCTGTTGAGATTACCTTATTTTCATTCGTTGCACCACTAAAAAATATGAACGGAATGGGGAGAATGATGCTACAGTAGCACATTTCCATACAAAGCACACACCCAAACCCAAACCAGTCTTTAACAGTTTTTCGTCGGATGAAGATGAAGCAAGGAGACAAAAAAGGGACAAAGGCACAACTGGATGGATGGATGGACTCCCAGATCCGTACTTTCGGATTGTAGTTAACGAAGGCGAAATGAAATGAAACTCATGACGATATACTGCCTCCATAATGGCAGGATTAGTTCACTTCTCTACTGTTCTTCAATTGCGAGAGAGCTATATCTACTCACTCACTCTCACTACTACTTCTGTACTACCACCACTGCTTTTTATCGTTATCGCTCTTCCTCCTCCTCTGGAGTCCAATGCGAGCTGGAGAAGGAGGACGAAAAAAATAGATGATATTACGAGAGATGGGAGATGCTCATGGTCGCGATGTGAAGCTATGCCATGCATACCATTAAACTCGAGCATTATTCCACTCCTGCTACAATATTTTTTTTAGTTAATCCAGCTATACAGATCTTATTAAATGTACCATACACTGTCATTTGCGAAGATGATATTTCACTAGTAGGCGCTTCCTCCGCCCGTTTCTGTCATTCACTTTCATCTCTTTCTCTCGTGAAATGAGCTCAAAATGAAAATCTGACATGGGAAACGCATATAAATGGGCTCATTTCCTTTCTCTTATCTCCATCCTCTCTCCCTCTGTCTCATTCCCCGTGGAGGAGTTGATGTGGATGTGCGAGTATTTTAAAGTATTAAAGTGCACTCATATTGTTTAATGAATGGATGGTGGACAGAATTTTGCCGAGCATGATTTTTTTCGTCTCGATTGTCGCCCACTCTCTCTATCTCTATCCCTCTCTCTCGGATTCTCCCATTCTGTTTGTTTGCCTCGGACTATTTCGATGGCGCTTCTCCGGATTCGTACGTTCGAGTTGAGCGCATTTATATAGGACGGATGTGCATGGATGTGTTTTTATGGAGAATAATTTCTCAGTATTATGATTCCCTCACTGATCCGGCTTTTGCCACCTTCCTCCATGATTTATTGCTTTTCGGAGAATTAAGAAATGGAGTGGAGTGCACTTGTATCGTGTCTCATTGCCTCACATCCCTTATGCAAATGAGGGGGAAATGCGAGTGAAAAAAAATATCAAGTGAGTTTTACATTTTTCACCACCACCACCGCCAGACCTGCATGCCACCGTACCGCCACCACCACCATACCCATCCAGCCATCCATCTCGAATAATATTTTTTATGCCTCCATCCTGTTTTCACGTAATAGGGAAAGTAGTGCCGTATAAACCGACCATGAACAAATAAAAAGGAAATGAAAACCATGTAAATATACACGTCTATGTGCAGTAAAATGAAAAAGTAAAATCATAACCACACTCCAACGCTATTTTCAAATCGTACACACAGGGATGGCTCCAAGAAGAAGACATGAGATTTGAGATGAACCTGAGATGGAATGGGATGGGATGTGCATTTTTTCCTCTCTTTCCTCTTATTCGCAATTTTTTATGTCATCTTCCTCCACTATTCGTCACCCGCGCGCCATTTTTTTTATTTCACTTGCTCCTGCTCACTCTCTCTCCCGCTTGCTCATCATATCAACTTACTACAATGCATACAGGGAGTATACCTCCTTGGAAGGAGGTAAGTATTCACATGAAATGGCACTTACGCTTTGCTCAAGTATCATAAAAATTGTGGGAAACGGGAGAAACGAGTATAAAAATGTGAGGAGGTATGGCATACCAAAGCCTTGTAGAGGAATTTTGTGTGCTATAGTAGTGCTCCAGTGGTGAATTCTGGTGAGAATTCATGTGTCTCCTCATTCATGCATGCGCACTAAGAATATTCTTTTGGAGGCAGTAAATACTTATATGATGGAAGTGCCCTTTTCCTACGAGACATAATGTCATTGGGAACCATTCGCGGATATAATAAAATATATGTAGGGTGACGAGACGACGAGGATTTCTGAATTCCAGGGAAGGAAACAAAAAAAATATTTATTCAGGGAACAAAATATTCTTCTTCTTCTCCTGAGACATCGGCTCGGCTTTCTGCCAAACGATCCTCGTGAAAATAAAATTTATGAGGGAAACAATGTAAAGAAATCCGCGTATGAGGGGAATAACGTCATGGAAAAAGCCCATATGGAATGATTGCCTATACCTGTGTGGAATTCCATGAGCAGTCGGAATAGGGAATGGAAATTTCAACAAAATTTAAAATGTCAAAGAATTAAATGCTTTTGAAGATGAGAGATGCGTAACAAAAACAATGTACCTACTTACTCGTCAACAAACACTAATTAAAGAAACCCATCCTTCTAAAACTTGAATAGTTACGTACGTGAATTCATCTGATTCTTCTATCTATCTCGATGCGTTTCCGGTGTCTAAATTTATCCAAGAAATTACTTTCCGTCCATTAAAAGCAATATAATGCCTAAGTAAGCATTTGGTGGTGACAAGATAACGCAACCCGGATCCAACGCTATCTGGGTAATCATAAAATGGGACACGCATCACATGTGACCGATTAACGGTATAGTAGTGATGCACTTCTTACTTCGACATTTAAGGAAACATTTTAGATTTGTCAATAATGACTTAATAAAAGCCATCCTCTCAAAAAAGGAATAATAGAAATGCCGGAGCTGTGTTTTGACTTTTACATTTCCTGTGTAAGTAGAAGTTGGTTGATTAAGATAACGAAGAAGAATTTTTTTCACCGTTTTTCCAAAATAAGAACTCATGGAATCATCGGATCGGGTTACGTCTTTCTTATGGGAAATGCATTTTAATTAAGATTGTGTGATGTGGTTAGCTGAGTTAAGTTTTCAAGTCACTGGTGATGCACATTAGTTATATTTCGTCGCCTTAAATTAAAAAGATTAAGTTTTCCGAAATTACCTACAGATAGCACTCACCATAATTCATCAATGAAACAAAGCGTCCTAAGCTAACTCTTGAAATTTCTGATTGAGACGTTTCCGTCCATTGTCTTCTGTGAAATTACTTCCATTCTTGAGGAGTTCATGATTCTAAATTGAGTCATAACTTGATTTTCGTGTAGCTCGCACGAAATCCTAATCTTCCCATCATATCAAGGCATACTTACTCGCCTGGATAACCATTTTTTCCTCAAAGTAACCAAATAAATAAACGCACACTGGAAGGTTAATAGCTGTAATATAGCAGCATGTCGTCTGAAAACACGCTCCTTTTGACGTGAGGAAGGCTTAAAGAATATATAACTCTTGTTGTGCGAAGGACATACCCCACCACACCACACCACGCAAGAGCGAAACGACATACGTAAAGTCATGGCATGGTATGGCATCTTATTACAAAATCTCACCTCCGTCCGACAAGACAAGCTAAGCTGCCTTCCCACCTTCCCTGAACCGAGCTGAGCTAAGCAACCCCCTTAAGCTCTTTGTCGTTTATGGCAATTTCTGCGAGAAATATGGCTTTTTAGAGGAAAACCATACCCATTCCCATAAGCTCGATTCGATTCGTGTTCCGTGGAAAAGAAATATATTTCATGATGTCGGCACACTAGAAAAGGCGGCCGTGCCGACAATAAACATTACATAAAGCACGGGAACTGTACTATACCAACCATCGTGCCGGTGGTAGTGAATGGATGAAATACCGTTTTTCCTCCCAGAATAAACAATTCTGACTCGAGTTAAGCTCAGCTATTTTATTTAGCGCTCAAGTTTTCTTGGAATTTTTTTCTTCCGCCACCCTCGTGTCCAGAAATAGCTGGTGGTGGTGCATGATACTTTAGTCAGTACATAAATCCCATAAGCTCGATTCGATTCGTGTTCCGTGGAAAAGAAATATATTTCATGATGTCGGCACACTAGAAAAGGCGGCCGTGCAAGACAATAAACATTACATAAAGCACGGGAACTGTACTATGCCAACCATCGTGTCGGTGGTAGTGAATGGATGAAATACCGTTTTTCCTCCCAGAATAAACAATTCTGGCTCGAGTTAAGCTCAGCTATTTTATTTAGTGCTCAAGTTTTCTTGGAATTTTTTTCTTCCGCCACCCTCGTGTCCAGAAATAGCTGGTGGTGGTGCATGATACTTTAGTCAGTACATAAGTAATTTGATTACCTCGAACTCGAATCTCGAGGCAATTAGATGGGATTAATGATAAGATATGATATCAGCACATCCCCCTGGAACTCTGCACTGCGCCATAATATTCCATGCTGGAGGAGTCGAGTCGGAGTGATGTGTGGAAGTTAAGCATCCCGAATGGAAATGATGTTTTAGATATGGAGTGGAAGTGAAAAGCGATAAGTAAGTAGTAGTATTTCGGTACTAGCTCATTCGAGTGCGAAGAAAAAAATTTGTTACGTGTATTTATTATTATTATTCCCTTCAAGAGGCAGAGTAGTAGTGGTGGTGGTGGTGGTGCTAGTAGAAGAAGTAGTAGTAGTAGTCAGTACTCGATATTTATTGAAAGTGCTCAGAGAAATAGAGAGAGAGAGAGGAGAGGATAGGACAGAGAGATAGATATAAAACTCACGCTTCGCACCCTGTAATAATAGAGCCATATGTTACCATAATGATTTTTGTTCCAAGTAGTAGTAGCAGTACCCTAAAAAATATATATATGTAGTAATGTATATTCTGGAATGGATGGATGGATGGATTCATTGAACGAGCAAATGAAATGTGGATGGAGGAAATGCATCTCTCTCTCTCTCTTTCTCTCAAGCACTCGATCTGATCCCACTCGTTGAAAACCTTCATTAAGTATGGTTGTAGGCTGACGGCTTTCGCTTTTTTGGAGCGAGACCTCATCCAGAGAATGCAATAATATCGTTGGTTCGGGGAGGAAAAAAATCTAAGTATGGTTGTAGACTGACGGCTTTCGCTTTTTTGGAGCGAGACCTCATCCAGAGAATGCAATAATATCGTTGGTTCGGGGAGGAAAAAAATCTCGTGAAATATTGGTTGTCGAGGGCTGTTTCGCAATTTGTGCCCGGAATGCTCAACTCGGATGGAGAAGATCGAGTTCTAATATTCAAAATAGCTCTGGTAAGGAAGTAGGGCTGGGTTGGATGTGATATAATAGTACTCAATAAAAATAGAACATGCCTTACCACCCCATGTCGGACGATTATTATTAGATTTTCGGAAGGAACGCATGACCAATTACAATTACGGACATGTGTAATATATAGCTGAAGTTGTGATGCTGAGGGGGAAAATTCGGACGGTGGAGATGAAGGATTCCGTTAGGAGATTTCAATTTTCTTGGAGCAAGCTAGCCACTCTTAATCAGAAGGACGTGTCAATGACCTGAATTTCGAGAGAGTGAGTCCTTCCTCAGAAGGTCCCACTCCTTTCCTATGCTATAGACTCATAGTAATCATAATAAAGCGATGGTAATGGCGCTTGAAAGGAACAGAGAAATAGTGTAATATTCAAAGTTTAATCATGGGCTGGCAAGACTGGGAGTATGGCGTGCAATAAATATAAATATGCCTACTACATCGCCGTTTGGTGAAGCAATTTCTTTTTGGCAAAGCTCCTTTATTGCAGTGAGTAAGTATAGTCGTTCCTCTGGAATTTTCTCTCTCTCTTCCAGCTTCCTGTACACGATTCTTCTCTCCCTCCCTCCAACTAATTTTCTTCCATACGTGGATGGATAGATACAAAATGGGAGGATTGGATACTGATGGTAAGTGCGCACACAATTCTACCATTCCCCCATAGGAAAATTGATGTAACGGACGTAATGACCCAAGTTAGTTTCGCGAAGGGAAAAAACTTTCTTGTAATGGCCTACCTTCCAAAGATAAATACTTATTAGAGAAATAAGGCCTATGGCATTTTCCCCCAGTGTTTCCAGCCAGTTTTGCCCAAAGTCAATTGAAGATCATCATGATCATGATCATTGAATGTGATGAAGAGGCCCATTTCCCCTACTCACTCATAGCTCCAACGACTACTCCTATAGCGCCGTTTCCGAGAAGCAAAGGAATCGTAATCCTCATTCGAATCATGATGCGATGCGATGTCGGAAGGAGAAGATGGATAAATTTTGGATAAAATTCCTGGTACATTTTTCGCAATGCATGTTCCAGGCTCCGTCATCTCCAGAGGAAGGAGAAGTACTAATAGTATTAGTGGTAGGTCCATGAACTGGAGCTGTGCGATTCCATCCAGGATAAAAAAAATGTGTTCCTTGTCTTGACTCAACTCTCCCAGTGTAATTCTACCTTAGTGGAAATGGCCAAAAATACGGAGGAAATGGGAGTCATAGGAGAAGAGAGAAAAAGCACAAATTCCGAGAAGCAAAGGAATCGTAATCCTCATTCGAATCATGATGCGATGCGATGTCTGAAGGAGAAATTTTGGATAAAATTCCTGGTACATTTTTCGCAATGCATGTTCCAGGCTCCGTCATCTCCAGAGGAAGTACTAATAGTATTAGTAGTAGGCCCATGAACTGGAGCTGTGCTGTGTTCCTTGTCTTGACTCAACTCTCCCAGTGTAATTCTACCTTAGTGGAAATGGCCAAAAATACGGAGGAAATGGGAGTCATAGGAGAAGAGAGAAAAAGCACAATTTTCTCCGCTCTAACTTTTACTTTTCCCAAGGAAAATGCCACTTGCAGACTACACTTGTAACGATTATTGCCTCGAACATTTTCTTATTACTACTTTCCAATCTTTTCCCCAGCAGCCAGCCTGGAGCATTCGAGCAGGAGGAAAATGAAATTTAGTTTTCTTTCTTAAGTGGGAATGGGCCAAGTTAGAAATAACTTTGAATGGGCTATGTACATTACTACTCCTATAAGCCGAACCAATCCACCTTGTGCCATGCGATAGGATGCAATATGATGGGATCCGAGTGATGTGATGCCATGCCATGCCATACCACGCAGATAAAAAACGACGGAGGAGAGAAAAACTTATTTTTTTTCTACTGAGGGGGAAAATGTTACATGAGCCGAGCGAAACTTTATCTTACGTGCACATGGATGATGATGATCATAGCGAATCGCGTCATTTCCACACTGCTACTTCAAGCTGAAGGAATTGCACAGAAGTACCGTAACGATTCTATATACATTCCGGGGGAAATTCGAAGGAATGAACTGAACTTACTTACACGACATCATGCTCCCAAGCAAACCCATAGGAGGTAGTACTACTGGTAGTAGGGCCGATGGAGAAGAGTATTATTATGGGTAATGTAGAAAGCTATTGAGAATAGTGGAGGAACGAGCTGCACAAGTTTTTAAGTCGAACATTTCCTTTCTTTCCAGCCATTTTCACTAACGGGTTTTTCCTCCCATTGCCTTTCTGGATCGGCAGCGTGGTCTGGCTTCCCTTCGCTTGGGTACTGGTAGTGGCGGAATGAAACGTTTTTTTTCTTCCAAACTTCCAATTTCTCTCTTCTTTCCATGGACTGGAAGCATGTATGAGAATATATATATATATTCGTCCCGTGCTCAGTGAGTTTCAGTTCCAGTAGGATTGGATTGGATTGGGTTGGATCGTATAGCAAATGGGAAATGGTCGAGACTCACATTCAGAATGGGTCCAGGGATTGCCTTTCTTCCTGTTCGATTTTCGATTTATCAGCATCTTAAGAACGACTCTGGGTATTTTCTTCTTGTTCTAAAGAACTAGTAGTAGGAGTACTAGTAGCGAGCTTAGCAGCTTCCCCCTTATATCTTTCCTTTTTTACTCCCTTTATGCCCCTACATTCCGAGTTAACGCTTCACTGAGCTTGAGTGAGTGAGTTATGGCTATGACCTTTTTGGATTACAATTTATGGCTGGCGTGGTTGCCACTTTATGGCTTTTATTAAAAGTTCGCTCTCCGTTTTCGATATATGATTTCCCCGTTCTGCGCCTCATTTCGAAAAAAGAAAGAGAGAGAAAAGGGAACATGTAATGTAATGCTTGCCCGATTAAAAGCTAAAGAAATTTTTCAAGGTAAGGATACGTAAATATATCTGTGGCATGGCGGAGTAGAGTATAAACTATTTTGTAAGTTTTTAGGGCTACAAATTCCAATACGGCAATTTGAAAAAATAACTAAAATACATTTTTATGCAATTATGTAAGAATATTGCTAATCCTCAAGCCGTGTATTGTTTTAGTAGTGGGTCAGGGGATTCTTGAGCGTAAAGGTCAGTCTTGATTGAAAGCCTACTCGCTGTGAAATTACAGATTGATACCACTGGAAATGCAGAAAGTGTTTCTAAAATTCGAATTTCCGTCTCCACTCCACTTCCATAACCCGAGACTGCGGCCACTTGAACAAAACCCCCACCCCATGAAATATTTACGTCGTAGTAGTTGTCAATGTGCTGACGTATGTTTTCGTAATCCTCCAGCATAAAAATATCATCTCATTCCAAGATCCTATCTTGAGGGATGACAATGCATCACCACCACATCACATCACATTGTAGCACATCAGACAGCCTCAATTTCTCCTATTACATGAAGAGCCTCACAATGCTCCCATGAATGATGTGTGAATGCCAAAAGAGAAGAGAAGAGTGGAGTTGTATCTCTGTGTAACGAATTTCTGGAATTCATATTTCTTTCATCATTCCTTTATTTGACAAAATATGAGAGAGGAGATTGTTGGATGCTTCTATGCATTAGAAATGATGCATCATTCATTTCTCCA
>JAHZNH010000885.1:0-10727 GCA_027744355.1 Tyrannoseira gladiata
GCTGATTTCCCAGCTTTCATGTTTCTCTTTTTATGGCTCATTGTGTTCATGTTCATGTTTGTTTGTTTCTTTTTCTCGAAAAATAATAATAATATATAGAATAGCGTTCAGGCCACTCTCGCCTTAGGAGGGATCGTTGGCGCAGTCATGCTTGTCATGGGACTCACATCCTCCGAATGGGTTTACGCTGTTGACGACTTTTATTATCAGGGTAAACTGCACAGCATAAGAATTTGATGCGATGCGATGCATGAGTGATTTATTCCTTCCCTCCTTCCTTTTTCTTGGAAACGTCCATCCACATCCATATCCATATTCCTTTTGGCTAATGTTCTCCTACAGAGTAAAATGTATCCACCTGGATTCCCTTGCCCTTACTGAAGGTTCGTTGTTTTCCTGATGATGAAGAGAAAGGCGAGGGAGGCGGAAACAAGGGAAAAATATGAGGCTTATAAATACTCACTTTCAATCCTCCAGCTTTCCCTTACTTTTTTTTTCTCGGGTGGGTGAAAAGGGAGAAGAGAAATTTTTCTCTGACTTACTTACTTAGTTTGTAGTATCCTATCCACCACCCAAGAAACCAGCACGTTATCATGATGATGGTGAAACTGACTTGCGGGAAAAAAGACTTTTTCCCCCTTGATCGCTTGGCTCTGGTGTTGGTGTTGATTCCCTTTCGTCTCTTTCGATTCACAGGCCTTTTTATTTACTGCGCTCGAGGAGGATTCAATGACACGTACAGTGGAGAAGTGGATGACGACTTTGTCGAAGGATGCAAACGAATCGATCTGGAATATCAAGGTAATTTCTTTCGTATATAGTGCCTTGCCTTGCTTTGACTTGACTTGACTTGGTCTCTTGAATTGGATGAAATTTCCGCGCACTCATCAGCTACACCACCCAACATCAGTTCTTGAATTTCTTGAGAAATGGAATGAAATGGATGTTTCTGGAGGGAGAAAGGCATTTTCGTCCTTTTCCTCCCACTCAGTATAGTTTTTTTTGTCTTCTTCTTCGTTTATCAAAATCGCAACGGAAGAGAATATTATTGTGTGTTGACGGGTGGAATGGGAGCAGTGGTTGTAGTCGTAGTCATAGCGAACATCGAAAATGGCATAATAACTCGGGCCGAGCGGGTGAGTGGTGGATGATAGTGAAAGATGCTGACTGGGCCAATGATGCATTCACTTCTCTTCTCTCTCTCCCTTGTTCATTGTGTCTGCTAAGCAAGTAGTGGGTCGTAGTAGTAAGTAGTCCATTCACGGAGAGAAAATGTTCCAAGAGTTGTTGGAGTTGGAGTCGTTATCGGAAGTAACTGAAAATAGACTTTTAGTATGCCTTCAAGGCCCACATGTTATTTTTTTTGTGGCAAAATCCCTTTGTCACTACTCCACATTCTTCCCTTTGCATGGAACTTGGGACAAGGATGACGAGTGAGTAGTTTAGTAGTATCTAGTCCTCCTCCTCCTCCTAGAATCCTTCGTCCCTCTGCTTTTTTGCTTCGGCTAGCTCTCGCTCAGGGGGAAAAAACTCAGAGGGAATCTGGGGAATCAAATCGAGGACTGGAGAATACATAGATACTTTCACAGATTTTTTTTTCGGGGGAAAATGGTGTTTGGAAATGGCGTGTGTGTGAGTGCATGTCTTTGCAATAATAACGGAAATCTTTTTTTTCTCCTCTCTCTCTCAGGTTACACTTTGTTCGTGGCCCTGCTGTGCTCTGTGGCTTTGGCGACCGTCATCTTCGGAACTATGCTCGCCCTACTTGGATCCTGGGTCCAGGATATTGACAGCAAGAGAAAAGGTCTACCGGCTTTCACTCTACCTCATGATAGCCTCGAGTGAGTGGCATATGACTTGACTTTCCCCATTCATTTCGGATCTAATAATAGCGGAGGAAGAAGAAAAAAAGTTTAATATTAGGCTCGGCTCAGCCCAGCTCAGTTTCTTCCGACCAGGGGGAAAGTAGGAAAAACAAGTAGTTGTATACTGTACAATAGTATCAGAAGAAGAGGAGGAGGAGGAACTTTTCTCTCCTCAAGTGGAACAGATACGCATATTTTTTATTAAAGGAATTAGGTCGTTTTTTCTACTCAAATGATGAAGCGTGAGCATAAAAGATGCTGAAGCAATGTGGATGCGGAGGGATTGAACCAAGCTTGAAGACAAAAAACGTGTTTCGTACTATTTTCCCAGAGCATTCTCATATTGGGAAATTATGACGAGGAGGATGAAAAAAATTTTCCCCCGGAATTACTACTCCTGCGTGGCGTATACACTCCTTGTGCTAATGAAATGGAGAAACAAAGACAAAAAATAATAATAATAAACCAAGTTTCTCCACTGGATCGGAAGCAAGATCCCTCCATGTATACCAAGGACTACCGACTTGCTCTCTCTCTTGCTCTCTGGTTCCTCCAACTTTTTTTTGTTTTGGAAGTCAAACTTGCCAGATTTCTTTCTCATCCTACCACCGCTCTCCCCATTTTTTCTGTCAATGCTATCAGCAGCGGAACGGACTGACAGAGGATATAAAAAAATATGAAAGAGGAAGAGAGAAAGAGAGAACTGTGTTGAAAACATCATACCATAAAGTTTTAGTGGACATGCTGAATGAAACTTTCCAGTCAGTTTAGTTGAGTTCAGATAATTCAATACGTTTTTTCCGCTTTCTTTCCTCCAGTTGTCACCAACTTCCTTTCGCTTATCGTCTATTCCGTCAATTTCGATGATGTCATTGATGAAAATAATCCGCTGGGACCGTTTCAAGGTAGGTAAATAGGCCAAGAAGGGGAAGAAAAGAGTTATACTTATTTATATCATTATTATTATCATTTTCCTCAGCCTAACCCCACTCAACTCATCCCCACTCATCATCATCATCATCTTCTCCTCCTATTTTTTATTGATTTCCCTTTCTCCTCCTCCCTCCTCCTCCTTACACACTTACTTGTTTTCCTCTCCAGTGAAATGGAAACACTTACACACATGGCTTTGCTAATTAAGAAGAGTGATAGGGAAGGGAAAAAATAGAAAGCAATTTCTGGAAATGGGGAGAATGGACTCGAGCTGCTCATCTTGAGAGCTAATGTCGTCATTCCTCTCTGTCATAATTTTTTTTCCTTTGGTTTCCTTGCAGAGCCGGGTGATGACTGGGAATTCGGATGGTCTTTTAAAATATGCTGTGTGGCACTCCTTGCTCAACTCATTACCACCCTCGGAATCGCATACGGTCTCCTACTGTTCCCCATCGTGGAAGTGGTGGAAGATGAAGAGGGAGCCGCCGCGGGAGGAGACAAGTAGAGAGGAGGGAGAAAGAGCACAACAAACACTTTTTCCTCTCTCTCTCTCACTTCTTTCGTCTCTCTTTCTCTGTAATAATAACAAAAACACACAGAGACACTCTCACTCACACACCAATTCTTTATCATCGCCATCATCATCATCATGATCATCATTACTACTACTACTTGGAATACTTATGTTCACTAACTCTTTCTCTCATTTTTTTCCAGAGAAGCTCATCAACATCATCAAACACCATAATCATCATCAACAACATCAACATCATCGTCGTCGCTCTCGTCGTCATCGTCATCAGAATCATCATCATCAGCATCAAATCAACTTGTGTGTGTGCGAGGTCTGCTTCCTCCTCTCCTTTTTTTGATTTCCCGTGCAGTTAGTTACAAGGGAAGAGCCCATTAAAAATAGGAAATTTGTAAGAGCACGCAGTCAGGCAAGCAAGCAGACTCGCTCACACACATTATATCTATTTTTCTCGATATTATTTCCAGTATGATAGAGAGAAGCTGTCAATAAGATTCTCAAGTATTTTATTTTCTTTCTTTCGCCTGGAGAAAAAAAATCAAAGAGGCAAAGAGCCTTTTGTTTCCCTTTCCCTCCGAACACACCCAAAAATAAATATTTCCCTGGAATGAAAATCGTCCCCCGCTCCGCTCCTCTCTAGGTACCCTTCCTCCTCGGAGAAGAGGAATGTCTTCCTTTATGGGTGACGCTATGAAGTTTACAATGAAAACATCTCCACTCATAACAACACCACTACCACTAGTATGACCTTTCTCGGGGGACTCAAAAAAAATATCTCATCTCATAATATTGGTTTACCGGGTTGGCTACTTTATATAAAGTACTTTATATTAGAGCGCCGTATGGGGGTTTTTCCCTCATGGTTTTCATACTACTTTTTTGCCTTTTTTTCTGCCGCTGGAAGAGGAATGTCTTCCTCTATGGGTGACGCTATGAAGTTTACAATGAAAACATCTCCACTCATAACAACACCACTACCACTGGTATGACCTTTCTCGGGGGACTCAAAAAAACTATCTCATCTCATAATATTGGTTTACCGGCTTGGCTACTTTATATAAAGTACTTTATATTAGAGCGCCGTATGGGGCCTTTTTCCCTCATGGTTTTCATACTACTTTTTTGCCTTTTTTTCTGCCGCTGGAAATTCGATTATGGATACTAATGCTATAATGTAATTCTTGTTTTTGTACCGTAGTAGAAAATATTTGCTCGAGAAAAGAATGTCACTTTAAACCGTGCCATGTATGTACTTACTTATGTGTAACAACCTCTTACTTTCCATGTAATTTATTTTATCTTCTTCTTCATCGTCAACCAACCAACTACTTACTTACTTCTACTACTACTACCACCTCTACAACCACCACCACCACCACCGAAAAAATAAATGAGGATTATCTATAAAGGATATAATAAATGGTCGTATTTATGTACGAAGAAGATTCATTCGCGAAAAAAAGTTTTTTTTGTGAAAACTCATTACGTTTATAATTTATGGTGTTCAATAAAAAATATACTTATAAATTCCTACAAAAAAGGAAACTTATGCGACACCTCGGAAAATATTTCAAGGGAAAAGGAGCAGAAGGGACGGGATCGAGTTGGGTGTTGGGTTTGGATCGAATCGAGAATGGATCGGATTGAATTGGACTTTTTCAGGAGAAAAAAACAAGAGGGGAAGGAATAGAATGGGGAAAGGTGAGGTGCCTACTTACACCACCTCGGAGCAATAAGTATGCGATCTCCTCTCATTCTTTTTTTTTCGCCGGGATCAACTCCGCTAATGAGGGAGGTCTACGGGAGCATGAGAAAATTGTGTAGCTTAGCGAGACCCAGAGGCATCGTGGACTACTACTACTAGTAGTAGTAGTAGTATCACCCCACCCACCCACAAAATTTGAATGCGAAAATCCTTTTCATAATCATAGTAATTCGAAACCACACGACATCTCACCCTTATCAAATTACTGGGCTCGACCTCCCCGTCTGGAATGAAATATGTATGGAAAGAAATTAGCATGGAAGGCCTTCGCATGGCCACTATTCCATGGGAAATCTCCCTTTCTTGTGTGGTTTGGTCTAGGCTGGTCTACTTGGGTCTCGGCGTGATGCGATGTCGTCGTCCTTCTCCTCCTCCCCGTTGTCGTCTTCCTCGAGATTGAAGAAAAGGAAAAAGGATATTAGTGAGTGGAGGAGCTCACACATACCACCACCACCGCCACCACTTTTTTTTAAAACCTTCCGTCCGTCGAGTAAAGTATCTTGTCTTCCTTTCCCTTTCTCATTTTCGCTTTAAGCTTCAGGATATTCAAGTTAAATCCTCTGAAGGAGCACTTCCAACTTTTTTTTAAAAACCTTCCGTCCGTCGAGTAAAGTATCTTGTCTTCCTTTCCCTTTCTCATTTTCGCTTTAAGCTTCAGGATATTCAAGTTAAATCCTCTGAAGGAGCACTTCCTATCTTGGGGAGAAACGATGAGAGCAGCTTCCCACGAACCTCCCCTGCTCTTCCTTGTTATGGAGTCAGGACAGATAGCTTGCTGGATGTTTATACTAGTGTGTGGGTATGTGGATTTCTGGAGTGGATGGATGGCTGGATGGACGAACGCTAGATTTTTCCCAGAGATAGATAAGTATGGCAATGTTTAGATTACGGCTTCCCTGCGAAAAACCCCAACCGATTACTATTTGCATTCCCGGAATAATAATCTCCACACACAGCCCGGTTCACCACTAATCAGGCATGAAGTCTTTGGATGAGGCTAGGGGCATTTTAATTTATTTCCTCCTCCTTTTTTTCGCTCAAGGTTCATTGGATCGGTAATTAGTATGGGTTCGGTTCGTTGTTTATTGCCCTTTTTTATTGGAATGGGGAATAACTTCCCGATCGTGATCAAGCCAAACCAAACCAAGCCACGCCACGCCAAACCCTGCCAAGCCCAGCCGAGCCGCCTTGTTCAGGGTGGAGTGGCAATAAATGGCTTCCCTGTTTTTTTTCAGAAGGCTCCATCCATCCACCCATCCCGCGATCGAGTAGATAAGCCAAGCCAACCCAACCCAATGCAATAAAACGGTTGCTCAATCCAAGCGGCTGAATCGAATGCCGAAGTCGAAGCCAGAGCTGGATCTAGAGCACAGCCCTTCACCACTTTTTCCCCTGATTTGGAGGAACAAACTGGGAAAAGCAACAACGCAATTATGATCCGGCGGAGGAGAAGAGGGCGAAATGAAATGATGCTGACTACTGACTACTCCAATGACGATGATTACAACGAACTCCAGCTCCAGCTCCGCCGTCTACGATCCGATGATATTAGAGAAGACGGGAAAAGATTCTTTTGTTCTTTGGAGCGCCTTTCATGTGCTCAGCTTCATCAAAGGCGGAGGAGAAAAAAGTTGTTCATTATTGGATTAGGGATAATGATGTATGGGGTGCTTTATCTCTTAAATAAATTTAATCTGTTGTGTTCTGAAGATCGTTACTACTACACGCTACCAGTAGTCGTAGTACTTTTTTGTGCGAGCGTCACGTCAAGAGTAACGGAGGAGGTGGCCTGGCTTGGCTTGGTTTAGTTTGGTTAGGCTTGGCTTGGCTTTGGGAGCTTAAAGCGTGAAATCAAATTAGATTTTTTACCCTGCAATCCTCACACTTCTGCATATGCATTGGATTGAATTGGATTGGATATCTTCTGGATTGGATACCATTAAACGAGTTCGAGTTCCATCCATCCACACTTTCACAGATTTTTTTTACTCAGTCAGATGAGGAAAAAAAGTACTCGAAGGATCCTCCAACTCAACAAAGTTGTTCTTTTTTTTCGAGATTTTCTGACTCTTTACACCGCTTGGTGAGCGTAAGGCCACGCCAAGCCAGGGAAAGTCAGCAGGGCAAGAGCAAGTAGAGCGCTACATGAGCGAAAAAAAGAATTTTCTCTCTCTCATCGTGTTTTTTTCTCTCCTGATCTCTCTCGACTTTCTCCACTCTTGGGTGAGTGGGAGAGCACCATTTCGCGAGCACAATGGTGGATAAAGATCGTATCCCTTGCAGTTTAGTTTCGCTCTTATTATTATCATTCTCTTCATCAAGAGCGACCCTTCCCCCTCATAAAACTCGACTGGTAATGTGTGTACCCAAGTGATTAAATTCTCTCTCCCGGAGATGGTCCTCGTAGTTCGTACTAGTTGCAAATGTTTTAATCTAGCAAGTTGTTACCTGCAGGGCAGGCAAAAAGCATTATCATCCAACGACGTGTTTTATGCATCCATGGAATATGTGCCAGTGGTGGTGGCAGTGGTGACTATGTATAAAAGAGTGTTAGTGAGGTGAGCATTACATTGCATTTTGCAATTGCAATGCACTCCCTCTCTCCCTCGCCATGCATGGAGAATAAGGGCTCTAACGATTATTACGAATTACTTTTACAAGCTCGTAAAGCGATTGCCTTTTTAACAAGTATAATGGACTACAAGAAAGGGAAACTAGTTGGTTCCTTCGTCGTTGTCTCTTTCCCCAGTCCTCTTGTTTCTCCCTCTGAGTGAGTCGACTTTCTCGCTTTCCCTCAGCCACCCAAACCAACATTCCAGCAGGAAGAGAGGGGAAACGTTAAAGGAAGCTGGGGTCGAGTAGTAGATAGTCACTCCAAGAATTTTCCATCCCATGTTTTCTCCATATTTTTCTAAGCCCATCACGATAGAATATGATGCATGCAAGCATGCATGCATGCCAAGGAAGAAAACTCTGTCTCTGAAACTCGACTCTGATGCCACTTTCTCCTCAGCCATACAATTGCTTTACTTTACATCGCTCCAAGAGAAGAAGGAGCACACACACTGCTTGTTCTCTCCGAGATAGATAGGAGAGAAAAAAAAGGAAGAAGAAGAAGAAGAGCTCTGGACCTGGACTCCAGCTCTGGCTGGCTGGAGGAGGAAAAAAGAAAGCGGGAGAAAGTTTTCCCAATAGACCATTTTTGACTAGCGACATAGTACAAGCCTCCTCTTTTTTTCTCTCTGTCGTGACAAAATTGTATTTTTTCATTTGTTCTTCTTTTCCATTCCTTCCTCTCGGATTTTTTGTAGCGGAGCAATTTTTCAAGTAGAATTAAAAAATTTTTTGAGTTGGGCACGAACGATCAGGACGGGACAGGTTTTTTGTGTGTCAAATTTTGTGTCGTCGGTTTTCTCGATCTGGAAAAGTTGTGATTTTATTATTGTTTTTTTTACAACTCGGAGTCTTCCTTTCTCTCTTCTCTCGGGTTCATTTTTTTCTGGTGTGTGAAATGCAATGGCCGTGCCTCTCTGCCTGTCATCCTAGAAGTTGGAAATGATCAGAGCCTAAGCACCAAATGAGTAGTTGCGTGAGAAAGTTTTCGAATCACATACGACCAGTTTCACTCATCACCACCTCGCCGCTGAGATTCTGCCAGACTGTAGCCTCCATGTTTCGCGGAGGTGTTGGACGTGGCTTCGTGGCCGGATATGCGGGCCTCGCCATGATCATCCTTGCGCTTCTCGTGCTAATCGTAAGACATCCTCAACAACTTTTCCTGAACAAATTAAGAAGTTAAAGAGTGGTTTCTTCATTGGAATTAAATGAGATCGTATGTCTCCCCAAAATCCCATGCAGATATGCTTCTGCTGCTGGTTCCACGAGATGATGTACAGGCGACAGAGGCGACTGAGCCTAGAGGAACAAATGAACTCGGAACTGACGCTTCGCGAAGACAGCCCCAAATTCCTGAAGCTGCTTGCAAACAAGGAGAACGCAAGGAGAGCAAGNGACAGAGGCGACTGAGCCTAGAGGAACAAATGAACTCGGAACTGACGCTTCGCGAAGACAGCCCCAAATTCCTGAAGCTGCTTGCAAACAAGGAGAACGCAAGGAGAGCAAGTAATGCCAACTCCATTTCTGGATTCAACATGTCAGGTAAAAGGAAAATTTAATTATGGGAAAAAATGACTTTTCCTCATTTGCACAGTGCAGGTTCACGAACCCTCTTTTACGTGCATTTCTTTTTGCAGACGGTCAACCGCCAGGATTTCCCTTAATTAGAAAGTGCGAAGTAATGTACAGCGGTGCTATCTGTCCATATCAAGCTCAGTCCTCGTTTAGCATGTACCCTCTGGAAAGTACGGTAGTACAATCATAGGAAAGGATTTTTCAAATAGGATAGGATGACTACAAATTATTGTAAGTACTTATTCGCGTTTCTTAAGCAAAGTCCAGAAGCCATAACTCTCTAGTGCTTCAGATTGAAGAAGATGAGAAAACCCTGGAAAAATTAATTGCATGAAAAATCTTCATCACCTCACGCGAAACAAAACTCCTAAACCTTTGCAACCGGTCCTTCTTCCTTGAGTAATATGAAAGTGACTAAAAAATTAGTGCATTTATAAATTTTAGCAGAAACGTTCTAAAAATCTGGTCCAAAACCCTCTACTCGGGTGGACTACTTCATCAGAACTATTTTGTTAGCAGGAAAATTGAACGCATTAGGTACATAAATATGTGCATGATTACTGAGTACTTACCTAGGTGCACTTCATTTTTGAAGCCAAAGATTCAATCTTGGATTTTCCTGCTGGAGTCAAATGATAGTCTTCTACTTCTACATGTACTAGGGCAATTTGAATATTTAATACTTAAGCATACGCGTTTTTGTACAAAAACTCTCATTAAAGGCAATATTTTCGCGAAATGAATTCTATGATCATCCATTTAGTCAGTCCAGAAGAAAAGTCAAAGAATCCATCCGAACTTCTCTTGGAGAGAAAATGTAGTAGTAACTGTAAAGAATAGAAGAATTATAATCGTTTTCTAAAGAGATGATGACACACACTTACTTACTTATCTACTACGCAATATGCAATCATCCTAGGCTATTTTGGCAACTTCAACAAGTTTCTTTGCAATAATGATTTTGCCTTGCTCGTGCTACTACGAGTTTCGTAGCATTCTCTTATTTTGCAATAGTCAGGAAAAGATTGAGGATAGTGAAAGGAATACATTATTCCACGAAAAATAAGAATGCAAAACGACACCATAATTCTTGCCACTCCGTTATCGTCGTCGTCATTTTTTCGATTTAAAAGCGATAAAAGAGGATCGTATAACTCACCTCCAAAAAAAATAAAAAATTGGATGGAAAAGGAAGATTGAAGGCCAGGCCAGGCCAGATCCTGGAAATTAGATTGTTAGATGTGGTGCAGCAGCAGTAAGCAGTATATTTTTAGCAGAAAAAAAACAACCAAAATTAGTGTTCGGTACTAAACTTCATACACTAGGCGAATTTTACGAGTTGGAAGTTTCCAGCCAGCATTTCTAAGTATTTTTTGAACTCCAAGCCAAGCCTAGCCAAGCTGATTAAGTAGTAGTAATAAGTGCAACGTAGCCAAAGTCT
>JAHZNH010000886.1:0-11470 GCA_027744355.1 Tyrannoseira gladiata
TTTTTTTACCTGGATTACCTTGCGCTAGGTTACTCACACCATTTGCATTCATGATCTACCCATCAAGTTTTATTGTGATGATGATGATGTCTCACAAGTCTTACTAGAGTCCAGTCATTATGAGTCATTATCGTTGCAAAAAAAACCCTTTTCGGAAAATTGCCAAAGGATGAATAGACATGAATTAGTAAGCTATACAAAGAATAACCAACGTTGGCATTGCTCTGACTTCCTCTCGCAATTTAGCGGTGGTCCAACTCCGGCTTAGGAGAGAGCAGTTTTTTCAACGAAAACCTCATATGAGCCAGTCAGTTTAGTGCACATCAAAGTCAAACTCCTCGTTGTACCTAAGTGTTTATATGACTACTTTCAGTGCCCATCCATCCCGATTTTAGCACTCTTTCCTCAGGTTTTTTTGGGGGGAAGCGACTGGCATAATAATATGCTTAAGAAGTCATCTCATAAATCTAAGCAGGATACTGTAGTTGAAATCACGCATCATTTTGCATAGATCAAGTGCGAGGAATTCCATCACGGCATTCGCGCTGGGTTTTTGGACGTGTTAGGTGTCAAAAATGTTAGAGAAATCTGAATAAATTATGCGTATAATTTGCTGAACCTAGAATGTTGTTGATTTTGATTCTGCACAAGGAATTCAAGGAAAAGTTGAGGGAATTCTTGCGCTGGACATATTATTGCATGTATTTATTTAATTTGCTCCGTTCGAAGAACATCATCTTTCAATGTAAGCACAAGACTTTGCCACCAAGTACCAACATCTTACTCATTTGTTTTCTTATTATACCCCTTCTCGTTTTCCTCACGACGAAAACTTGTAGAATTAACGGAAGTTGAAAGAAGTACCAGCCCTATGTGGTCAAGGCCAACAAAGGAAGTAACTGGATTCTTAATGAATTGGACAATGCTTTGGCCATTTGAGATTTCTTCATTGTAATAACCATATCATTTTTGATGGTGGCAGGTTTTTGAAATTCATTCAAAAAGTAGCGCAAGCCCCGTGGCGAGTAGCATTTTTCTTTGCAGCAATTAAATTATTGTAATATGGTTATGTAACGAAAACCAGTTAAAATTCAAGTACCATGGCCGCCGGCGGACCCACGGACGGACGGATTATCACAGCATTATATATATTTTTTCGAATTCCGTGAGAAATATATTGGCAAGGGCATCACGCAAGATTCATTCGAAATTAGTGAAACGTAAGCAAAGTAATCATAGTAGTTTCATCGCATTCCTGCGCGAAAAGAAAATTGCAGGGAACTTGGTTTGACATTATTTGAAAGATAGGGGAACAATAATTCTTGTCGAAGAGTCTCTCCCTCCATGCACATACCATTGTTTGATTCAATCCCCAGCTTACTTACTTGTTAGATCAGCTTGTTTTACTCTGACATCGTTATTTGCTCCGCTGAATCTGAATGAACTAAAGCCTTTGGATTATTTTGCATCTGATGTGATGATAAGTAGTAAAGGGTATAAAATCTGTAAAAACTGTTATCTTCGAAGCTTGTTGCAACATCTCTCTTGCTGTTTCATGCCTCACATTCTTGAAACTTGTAGTGAAATATCTCATTTTTCAATGTCTTATATCTCGAGCAACTATGAAAAAAATATTTGCTCTTCATCAAAACAGCTCTCGTTCATTGTAGCAGCAGAATGAGTATCTAGAGACGGAGGAGAAAATTCCAATCATGTAGAACCGTAAACTGGTGGGGCTACAGAGAAGAATTGACATGCAATGCCTTGAAGATTTCAAAGCAAGGAGTCTGCAACTATATAATTATAATTTGTACAAAAAAGATGTGTTTATGGTTCACGTACAAATCTCTAATAAAACAATTTATCCGTCCTGTAACAAAAAAAATCTTGAACTTTTCCAAACTGTATGCGTAATCTAGTAAAATAAATATTTTGCAGTTAGAACTTTAATCAATTTTTGTATTTCAATTCAGCACTTTTCTTCACTCGTGTTTTTATTATCTACTCATATCTTCCAGAAAAAATCGAAAGAATCTATTTTCTGTTCTATGCTTCATCTTTCGAAGAGCAGAAGCATGATAATTCTACAGTGCAATAAGTGAATCCGCATAGGCGAGAGATGTTTTACACAAAGAGTTATTTGTTGAACTTGAAAAGGCAGATTACTTGTCAGCGTATTGTTATCAGATTTGGTAAATTGAACACCAAATACTTCGTAACTCTCTAGATCCTTCATGTAATCGCTATGATTTGTCTGAAGGCATCGTGTTGGGGCTTGATACATCATTTCAAGACGCAATCAATTATCATGATTTCATCCGCCTACACAATCTTCAATCACATTCCTCTACCCACTATTGTAAAATTGTAATCATGATAATATTCGTAATACATTTTTTGTGTATTCATCACCATCATCATCTTCTGCGATATGACGGATTGATGCACTTCTCAAATCCTCCTCATTCAAGTCAACAACTATCCTTTTATTGGCAAACGTGCTCTTAACTCTTCATAATCCAAGCAGTAGAAACGGAGAATATAGCTTGCTCAATGCTTTTTTAACCTCGTCCCGTAGCAGAGTTTTGTCATGTCACGTAGCAAAAGAACGTTGAGAGTCATTCGGTATCCACTTACCTTCATTCCTCGAGTACAGCAAGATATTTTATTTAATTCGCTAGTACAATTTCACCCGCATGAAGGCCAAAGATGCCCGTAAAGCCAATGACTGCCACAACTATGTAGTATTTTCTTATTCTCAATGTGATTCTCCCCATCCGAGACAACGACACTAATAAAAAAGTAAGAGAAGTAAAAAGTACCACGCGTAGGGAAGAGTTTTCTTGGTAGAGATGACTGCAACCTCCTTATCAAAGGACGCTGCGGATTTTCAAGCCTCCCTGCACGTTTTTTTCCTCTAATGAAATGGGGACTATGCGTTCACCATCCCGCTGCCTTTTTCGTATTGCATATTCTGCAGTTTCATTTCATTACTGCAAATCCCAAGAATTATTATTCTAATCCAAATGACACGGTTGCATTCACGACAGGCGAGAAAATAAAACCCTTGCGATGTCTTTTTCTCTTTGACGATGCGATGGACAATTCCCGTTTATACATCCGTAAAAAAACGCAATTCGAAAGACTGAAGAACTTTGCTACTATGTCATTAGAGTAATGCTCATGCTCAGCCGCATTACGGCTTCAGTAATAGCACTGGATACCATTAAAGTCTGTACTTGATTCCATATTCCGCCTGAACGAAAAGCCATGCCATACTCAATTTCGGAGGTGTATGGCTACGATTGAAGGAACAAAGCAAAGTGCAGGCCAAATTCTTGTCTTCCATTATTGGTTGCAATCTTTTGATTGATATACCAAGCAATAATTATGTCACTGAAATTGCTCAGAGAAGATCAAGTTAGAGTGTATACATAATGGAATAGATAAAAAACTACCCACTTCGGGAAAAACCAATGAATCTTAGCAGTATTCAGCTCAAAGCTTTACTTTGGGAAAGACAACAAAGTCTTGTGCAAAGTTTTATCAATTTCTTTGCAAAGAATAAAAAACATACTAGAAAAGCTCTCAGGGTTTCAGCTTGATCATTTTTACTGAGCGAGTATTTTGAAACGAACGGGCGAAAATCGTAACTACCAACCCATGCCGCATTAGTCTCATGTGTCATTTGTAAACCTTTTGGGACGCTTTGCCTCTAAATAACGTGCTCATTCGATAACTTAATGACACGTAAGTAATCTAATCGGTAGTAAGAAAAGTCGTATTCCATTTGATTCTTCCCTGAAGAAAGCGTCATTGAATGCTGGAAGTCAACGGGAAAGGAGGGAGTCATGTACCTAGGTACTCGCTCAGATTCAGATATGTGGCTCTTCAATCTCTACTGTAACGAATTCAATGCGGTTTCTTCTGAAAACGCATTAGGCCTAGCCTCATTAGCGATTTTTATTATGCTTTTTATGTGCGCGAGTGAGTGTTTCTCTCGAGACTTCGCTATTATTATTGTCAAGACAAGTCAAGTCAATGCAATGCAGCTGTAATCAAAGTTACTCTTGTGTGGAGTAAGTGCTTTTGTTCACCATTCACCGAATATAACTTACAACTTTATCTCCCTGCTATTCCCATCTACTGGTAGAAAACTTCTTATGGCTTGAATGAATTATTGCTCATCATCATTAAACCATCTTGTCTCATAATCGTGAAATGGACTGAAAATGAGTGCCATTTATGTACACGGCGAAACGAAAAAGCATGTCCAAAATGAATGAATTATTGGAGAGAACACACAGATAAAATGCTCTTCAGTCGAAATGAGCAAAACAGTAATATTATTAGAGATCCCGTTAACCCTATAACTTAACAGCTGAAAAAAAGGACGATAAAAAAACTGAGAAGAATTGGCCAAAGAGGAAGATAAGGGACGACGTATATTTCAAAGGGAAAAATATTACCCGAAAAAATAGCTCCGAGAATGCCGTATCACACTTGAGAGTGAAGTGCGAAGAAAACTGTCTCTCGCAAAACATTTTTTTATGTCATGAGGAGACAACAACGAAATGAAGTGATGCAGCAATATCCCCACATTACATACACATACAAGCAGGAAAAGCGAGTAAATAATAGTAATGGATTATATCTCGTGCATTTTCATCAATTTGGTTTGCATACGGTACTTCTCTTTTAAAAAAAATTCATTTTTTTTCAACTTGTCGTGACGAGACTATCGCAAGGGTATTTTCTAGGGAAAAGTCTTTCTCCGCCTTTTCATCCTTCTCTCGTGTCAATTGTTACTTCTCTTATATTTTTTTGTTCTTGAAACTGACAATGAACGAACGCCTTCTGCACACGCTACGTAGAAGGTAGGCCATTTCTTGTGCTGTATTTTTTGTGAGGGTCTACATATTTCATGTTCCTCGAAGGAAGAAAATGGACCCAAAAATATGTCGGAGTAGTTGTTCCTACTTAGAAGAAGTTTGAGGAAGTTCGTAAGCATATTTTTCTGGGGGAAAACAAGCTGGACCAGCAACCAGCATTTGAAGTTTAACGCATGAAACAAAGCTCTAAGTTTTTCTCCAATCTTGCATGTGACTTGTTTATAAATATGAGAAGAAAAAAAATCTGGGTCTCTCCCTTATTTTTTTCTAGACATAATACACTAACGGCGCAACGTTCGTCGCAATGGGGGTGAAAAAAGCGAACGAGCATAAGGCATTCATGTCGAAAATTGTTTCGTGCACTATTCCAATCTAAAGTTTTTTTTGGGGGAATTCATGCATATACAAACGGGTGAAAAGGAGGATGACTGTATCATTTTGATCTTGAAAGACGAAGTAGTAGCTCTTGAGGATCTCAAGAGAGCCCTTTGATTTTGAATGAGATGAAGGGAAAAAACTGGCGGCGACGGCAGCAGCGGTGTGTGTTTGAGTGTGGAAAAGAAGGCCATGTGTTTCTCAGAATTCTCTGTAATTTGAGATGAGAGAGGTTTCCTCGCACTAAAATTCTTACTTAAAAGCTCGATCCTCTCTCTAGTTTAGTGAGGAGGAGAGTCTCTCAGCAGCAATGAGAAAAGTGATTATTTGTTTTAGCGACTGTATGCTTGGCACAAGTTAAAAAGGGAGGGAATCTGACTGTTAAGGGCTGATGGGGGTGGAAAAGAATAATGGAACTCACTTTAAGCACGTTAGATGGATGAATCAATCTGGATTACACTTATCTGACGTAGTGGTACTTGAAGTAATACTTTGATACAGTAAAGTCAGTCGGTCGTCTTCAGGTTCGAGCGTTTAAGCAATTCTTGGATTTATCAAGTGGGGTTCTCCTTTCTGAAATCAGATTCCGGCCCTACCACATAGTGCTCGTAAGCTAAAGGCTTCAATTTTCGTTAGGCTCGCTGAATTCTAAGTCACTGTGGTACATGTTAAGATGGCCAATCTATACACACCTTTCTATTGCCCTTATGGCAATATAATTTTGGGGTAGAGCTAGACATTCGTCTCACGATTGCCATTAATCGTCTATTATTGAAGAGTCTAGTGTACGCCTCTACGTGCCTCCTCGCCCTTATCTTGTTAGATAAGTTATGGGGCGAAGAACGAAACAAATCTTCGTTGAAAGCCTCTTAAAATTTATTATCGGTGCTAACGGAACTTCTTCTTCGCCACTTCTTATTTATTGGCCGTTTCGGAACAAGGACAGTGGGTATAGGATTCATGAGATGTGATCCAGTGGATTTTTGTGAAAAAATCTACCCCAAGCAGAAATGTTTTATTGAATCCGTTCTGTCTTGTTTCAAGTTGTTAATACGTCAATAGCTAAAGAGAGAGGGAGCAGCTGCAAACCTATAAAAATTCTCCCATGCGATAGATACTTTGGTTCTCCCACGCTGGAGATACATACTTATCATCCAGACTCTGTCCCATTCCTCATGCTTCGCCAATTCAGCACGTCCAGGAGTACAGGAAAAGTGTTGGTGGACCGGAAGTAGGGAGATTCATTGACATGACGAGGAATATATTCCCCATTTAATCCATATGTAATGCTAACAACGCAGTAGTAAAAATGTGGAAAGCCTTTCCACTCCGTTGCGTTTGATCCATTATTCAGAAATTTCCCTTGACTCTGTGAAAACGTTCCAGCCTAGTCCAGCCAGAGCCACTAGTTAAATATAAAGCTTCGGACTTTCCTTTGAGTAAGGCGGAAAAATGAACTGAGTAGTGGGAAGAAGTATAATTTTGTGCTGAAAAGAAAGTTTTTCATCAAAGAAGAAGAAGAAAGCCATCTTATTAGCATGTTGCCGATTTTTCATTTAAAAAGAGAGTGGAAGAGAGCTAGGTGCTCTAGTGTGAGTTTCCTTTCGCTCACAAATCACTATAATTGTGCAGTCTCTCGGGAAAAGCAAACATAAGAAACTTTTGATTTCCGACCTGAGCACATGAACATGGAAATCATTTTGCGGGAACAGGAACTACTCGCGAGCGGACTGCAGAGTGGGAAATTTTTGAAGAAGGAACCAGGAAGGAGTTGAAGTAATTTCACTGGTCACTAATCATCCACCCATCCTCTTTTCAAGATCGACTACGTCTCATAATACGCATATAAAATAGACTTTTGGTAATACTTACTTGGGCAGATTAATTTGAATTTCCATTTAGAAAGAGCTTGTGTAGCAAGAAATCCTTTTTATGGAAATAGAAGTGCTCCTTGATTCCATCATTTTTGAAGGGGAGGTGATAGGGGAAAATAATAAAAGTGACTTTTTTGGTTCAGTTAAAGTAGAAGAAGCAGGTGTTTTCCCTTCACTTCCCCTTTCATCTAGTTTGATAGGCTAGTTAAGGCAATGTACGATTTTTTACATCACATCATCAGCAAAGTCCGCTTTGGCTCCAGGAGCAATATCGCTCCCACTCATACATGCACCAACAATCATGAAGGTAATAAAAAGCAACCTCCACCCTCGTTTCAATAAAGTGTACACACGAACCTCAGCTTAACGGAAACGCTTTTTTCTATCATCCCAGCGTGTAGGTATGTTAACGTCACTATGTGCATGACAGAATGGCTCTATGGACATTTTCCATACTATCAGATTGATGCAAGTTAATGGTATTCAGAAGACCGTGCGATATGACGTGTAAAACGTAGGATTTTTTATACTCAAGTGTATGAGTCGTAT
This sequence comes from Tyrannoseira gladiata, assembly GCA_027744355.1. Lineage (NCBI taxonomy): Eukaryota > Metazoa > Arthropoda > Collembola > Entomobryomorpha > Entomobryidae > Tyrannoseira > Tyrannoseira gladiata. Next base: position 7,691 of record JAHZNH010000886.1, read on the forward strand.
TTGTCGTTTTGGTGTGTGTTGGGTCGACTTTTTTTACTCATTATTATTATGGTGAATGTAACGAATCTCGATATATGAGTCATGTTCCACCCGTGTATCCGCTTTTGTTTCCCACCACGTTTCCACTAAAACTACTGGTATACTACTGTGCATTGCATTTGGCACATGAGGATTTTTTTATCTTTTGTGCAAACCATTGTGTAAATATTGGAGGAACCACGACACGACTCTACACACACAACTTCTCTATATGAGTTACGTGACATGCAACCAGAAAACGGGGAAAGAATCGGCGAAGAATAATATTCCATTCAGAGGACAAGAAAATTTTCCCTCCGGTCATAATAACTCACAACCAGTAATGATAACGAAACCTTATGTTTCAAAAATTCTGGGTCTGGAAAATCCCTCNGTCATAATAACTCACAACCAGTAATGATAACGAAACCTTATGTTTCAAAAATTCTGGGTCTGGAAAATCCCTCCGTTTCCCGGAATGAGGTCCTCGACATTGTCTCGGAAGCTTGAGGTTTGGTTTAAGCTTCACTTAAAATGTGAAAACTCAATGAAGAATTTTTACCAAGAAAAATTTGTGGACTACAGTGAGACGATTGTCCTTTGGAAGTTTGACGCAAGCTAGAATCAATACTCTAGTGAGAGCTAGAAAGCTTTGAACTCGGCCTTTCTCGTTCCGCCCCATCTCTACTAGCTACTTATTCCGAGGTTGAGTGACTGGAGGAGAACTGAGAAGTGAGGCAGTTTATTTTCGTAACTAACAAGCTGGAATGTTTTACAAGCGAGGTCTGTTGTTTCTCAGACGTATAGCTGTGGAGTTGATGAGATGAGAGATAAAAGGACAGCTAGAATAATACTTTGTGGGGAGATTTTTGACATGCCAGATTTACAAGAACCGTGAGGCTGTTGATGTGCCATTCCGAGCTACTGAACACTGGAACATAAATAAAGTGCTAATTTTCTCCAAGTCATTACTTATTTCCCGTGCAAGTTTCTTGGTTTGGAGAAACTTTGTTGGAAATTACTTATCTTATGGAAGAGAAAGAGATAATTTGCCAAATTGTTGAGCGCTCCTCACAAGACTCAATTTGTATGCTGTGGAGGAAGAAAAACTTTTGCTAGCATTGTTCATCTCACGCAGAAACTATTTCGTAATGAGCTAAAATACTGCGGTCCTAAATGCATAATTTTATGTGATTTTTGGGATCTTCGTGCTCGGAATATTGAATTTCGAGAATGAGATGAAAGCCCCAGCATTCCAGCAATTTGGCAAGGAATTTGAAATTCGAATCTTGAACGAAGCTCTAACAATGAATATGCAGGAGATGTCGGGATAAATATATTATTATGAAAATTATTCTTTGGAGGGAAACACGCGCTCGTGGTCTAGGTAGGTATGTATGTTTTTTGGCAAAAGGAAAGTAAGCACTAGACTAACCATAAGAGAGAGATAGAGAGTTGTAGGCACGAACAAAATGTAAAAGTTGGTTGAATTTGTCTAACTTTATCTTCACCCAAATCCCTCGGAAAGCCTCCGGTCAAAGCATCGTGCTACATATTTATTGGGATTTTCAGGCAAAACAAACTTGATGTGATGTGGTGGTGGTCACAGCACTAGATATTTAGAGCGTCTTCGAAAGCACCAGAGTAAAAATTCGCTGTGAGCATCCAATATTTACGATACTTATCATGCGACAAGCGTCATGATGAGGAAGGAAGAGCCAGTAGATCATCATCATAAGCCCTGATTGCGAGTTTATTTGCACTCGCCCCAAAGGGTTATTGTTCGCATGAACGTGAAGAGAAAAACAAAGATTTTTGGTCCAGTCTAACTTTATCTTCACCCAAATCCCTCGGAAAGCCTCCGGTCAAAGCATCGTGCTACATATTTATTGGGATTTTCAGGCAAAACAAACTTGATGTGATGTGGTGGTCACAGCACTACTATAGATATTTAGAGCGTCTTCGAAAGCACCAGAATAAAAATTCGCTGTGAGCATCCAATATTTACGATACTTATCATGCGACAAGCGTCATGATGAGGAAGGAAGAGCCAGTACATCATCATCATAAGCTCTGATTGCGAGTTTATTTGCACTCGCCCCAAAGGGTTATTGTTCGCATGAACGTGAAGAGAAAAACAAAGATTTTTGGTCCATGCATTGCATTATTCTATAACCGATAAGAGAAACTGCGCTCTTTCCCCAATTTTGCGGGAGCTCAACGCGACGTCAGAAGGAAATCCAGAGCAGTAGTGGAGTCGTGGTGTGATATGTTTTTTTTCCATATTATTTTTTATCAGGAAAAGATTAGCTATGAACTTACAGAGATAAGTGGTCGGAGAAAGAAACAAGACCTTTTATTGTATTGCACTCCTCAACTACTTCTTCGGTTCATAACTTTTTATTGTAATGGATTTTCTTTCCCAGAGGCGGGAGGACTTTCAGTCGCATTTTGGTTTCATGGAATTGCACAGCTTTAAAGTGAAGAAGTTTTGCGTGTGGCGTGTTTGAGTGAGTTCATGGACGTGATCATAATAATTCAAAATTTTGGTTTCATGGAATTGCACAGCTTTAAAGTGAAGAAGTTTTGCGTGTGGCGTGTTTGAGTGAGTTCATGGACGTGATCATAATAATTCAGTGGAAGCATTCTTCACATATGAAGTTCGTTTCATTCATCCGTGCATTTTTCCTCCAAATTGAATCAAACAATTGCCATTGTATTTTGTTGTTTTTGTAAAGAAAAGCGAAACAAACTGCAGCAGGAATATTTTCTCAAGTTTTTAGTTATTTAATACAGTAGCAACAAAGTATCTAACTTTTTTTATGTCATTCATTCAATAGGAAGACGACTTTCTGAAAGCTGAATTACATCGTTTTTGTGAATCAACGAACGGAAGATAATGGTGTACATCATTTCTACCTGTCGGCCATTCAGAAAATTTTGATACACTACCGACTAGTGGGATCCCTTCAGAAAACAGAAGACGATCTTGTGTACTATGAACATGGCGGCGGTACTACGGTGCACGTGAGGGAAAATCATGGGACATTTTACTAACTTTGCCTCATCATCATCGTCTTCACCGTCATTCCCCGAGAAGTATTGTATTGAAATGTTGACCATGTCGAAACGCGTGTTTTTAGTTTTGTCACATTCAACGACGGAATGATTGCCTTCCCCATCACCCCCGACAGGAAGAACTTCAAGTGTGGATGACTGCGAAGAAATGAACAAACATAGAAATGGTCTTAAAGGGTTTAAGGTTTATTAAATCCTTTTTAAGAGACACGGTTTAGTTTAAGGGATGAAATCAGAAAAATCCGTGAGGAGTGTGCGTGGACGATGACGATGATGATGCCAACGACTAGCGTAAGACAAGCGTGAAAAGTCACCAAGAAAGAAATCTCTCTCTCTTTTCGTGCAGTAACGCATCTTAAAATCAGCATAATTCAGCCAAATGGGCGAATCCTCGGTGTTACAACACTCTTCAAATTGTAATTATAGTGGTAGACGCGAGAATAATAGAAATAGTAGCAGCAGCAGCAATAATAATCATTTCTCGTATCCTCACACCACGACCACTGAGAGTGGTTCTACATCAACTTCAAATTTTGCATTCTAATTTCCTTCTTTAAGCTTTTAAATGACATGCCCTATCCCATATAACTGCATTGCATCAAATCAAAGAAAAGAAATGTCGTTACAACGGAGGAAATCTTAAATGAGTAAAAAATGAGAGAACTCGAAACCTATGAAAAAACA
>JAHZNH010000887.1:0-22108 GCA_027744355.1 Tyrannoseira gladiata
CATCATCTCCGAGTCTAATAAACTACAATAAGTAATATAATCCCTATATTCATTTATCTTTTTTCTCCAAGATTTGGTTGAGCAACACCAACAACGCATTCCTTGTCTTGGTGTCGTCCTTAGATCTGACTGGCTGAGCTCAATTCAATATTGTATCTTAAAGGAGGTCAAGATGTCTACCCAAGGCTTAATTCTAGGAACTTGGATGTTCAAAGGGAGACTTCGGCCTTTATTCTGGCATTGCTTAATTCTCACTCGATTTTTAATATTGCTCGCTGACATTTCACATTTCGTGAAGATAAGAAGAGATGAGAAGATTGAGCTAGGGATTTTTTCTCCTTTTTTTAATCATTCTATTGACGCGTAGTAGATTGGAGAGGAGGATGAGTTTCGAGTTCTCATTATTTTTTCACTTTGATCATGAAAGATAATCACCGAAAATGAGAAGCCACTCAGAGTCAGAGTGTAATTACTCAATTCCACAATCAATTATAGCGATTAATTACCTGGTAAATCGCTGGTGGCACCCATAAAATTTCCCCATTAGGATATATCAAAACGTTTGATTTGTATCTCACTTCATAATTGCCATCAGCGCTGAAAACAATTAACAAGCATAATAGTCAGTATCGCTAATTGATTCTAATTATTCCCATGCTTTGTTTTTTATGATGACGTTGGTTTTGGAAAACAATATCATCAAAGTTGATTAGAAGCGAATATAATTAATTAAACTCACTTATTGAAGAGTACTATGTCAGGCTTCCAGACTTTGTCAGGTGGTAGTCTGAGGACGCCTATGCCACCGTAGTCGGCTTACATCCCAACGAAGCTGATAGTCTGTCCACACCTAAAGGAATGAATTAGAATATTTTCTTTGGTAAAATTCCATCAGAACAGATAAGCTCGAACAATAAAAGCTCATTTCATCTCTGATGCGATATTATTTTCCCTCCGTGGTTCGGTTATATGTGAAGCCCTGCACGTCATCCTTTCATTGCTGTATCATTGCCTTCGTCTTTCGAGCCCAGGATGTTTTTGGGAAGCGAGCCAAAATCAATAGACGTGAACTGAACTCTTCTCTACAACTTCCGTACATGCATTGAATCCCTTGTTTTAAAGTTCAATTTCCCAACCCCAACCCCAAAGTACTCCATTTTTTAGGTCAGGCTGAGGCTGAGGGCCGACCAAATAATATTCTTTTGATTCTCCTCAGAAACAAAAAAAAAATACCGAGTTGTACAAAGAGGAAAGCAACGAACCCAAACTGAACTAAAATGGAATAAAATGAAAAGAAATGATTTTTTTGCATAATGGCATTGGTGAAAAGTTCCGAGCTAAGCACCAAACATTCTTCTGTTTTGTTTTTATTTGCGGAGCTAAGCGAAGCCAGAGAGGGACTGGGAAAAAAAGTGGGTAATGCCAATCAGTGACATTTCCGCTCCAGCGAGGATGAGTACACAACATCATGCATCATCACAGGAGAAAAAAAAGACCTCAGTCTGGCTTGGCCCGACCTGGCCCGGCCTGTGTAGGAGTCTGCTTTGGTTTGGTTGCCTCATTTTTTTCCAATGGGACAAAGAGGAAAAAAGGAGAAAGAGAGAGATAAAGGTGGTCCCCTTTTTTGCTCCGATACATGAGGAAGGGCTCATGTGAGCTCCCCACTCCAGCATTCAGCAAGGGAGGAAAGTAATGAGGAGAAATAATAAGATTGTCAAGAAGAAAAGGAAACTTGTAAAAGCATCAGAGAGAAAACTAAAGATGAGGCAAGAAGAAACAGAGGGAATAACAAGGTGTACATTTTATGTTCAAGGGGGGAAAACACGAACTGAAGGCGTAATATATTCCTTTCTTGACACAGATCGAATCATCACATCAAACAGAAAAAGGACTAGGAGGAGCAGTCGGGCTCCACATAAAGGGCAAATGAAGAGAAAGAAAAACCTGATGGAGAAGAAAGAGAGGGGCGAATGGCGAACATGCTTTTAGAAGTACATGCAAAAGAACTAGTACTAGTACTGGTAGTAGTAGTAGTACTCAACTTAATCTGAACTCGTTATAGGGTAGCTTTCCCACTTTTATTTATTTATCTTTTTTTTGCTTCTACATCTCGAAGGCAATGAATACGGAGGGGAGGGGAAGAGGGCGAAAAACTTTGTTCTCAATTTTCTAAGAATGGCGAGAAATTCTCTCTCCAGCTTCCCATCAGCCCCACTCCTAGAGTCCCAGGCTACCGATGAAAAGAGGAATGGAATGAGAATGATGTAGTATTTAAGTAATGTGAATGAAATAGACTTACCAATCGAAGCCAAACGTTTGACTTCATGATCTGATTCTTCTCATTCTGGAAAGAAAGAAAAAAATGTTTATTTATTCACCCGCTCCTTCATTCATTCCCGGTGAAATGCTCTTGATTAATCTGTACACAATGGAAAAGGGAGAGAAAATTTCGAGGAAGGATGAGTATGTCTATGGATGCGAACTTTTTCCTCCTCCCAATGACGCTCAAGTGTGAGCGAATGATGGCGAACAAACTTTAAACGAAATGTCAAATTAGATATGGATGTGTGTGCTCAGTTCAAGTGTGAGGATGAGGATCCCCCGAAAATGGTGTCGGGGAAGAGGGTGTGTGATTGGGTGATGAAATGAAACGAAATGAATTTTTTTTTGCTTTGTGTGGGAGGTGGTGGTGAAAATGCGTGTTTAGATGTCACTCCCCACGACAATATTAGAGTTGTGTCTGGGGCGATTAATTTAAAGTTGTGTCATCTCATCTACCGTGAGGGAAAATATGTAATAGGGATGTCTATTTCTAATCGATAGGTTGGGAAATGCGTGGCGGGCGTCACCTCCCATCCATATATTTTGTTTGTTTGGTGGTGGTGCAGCGTTGAAATAAAATAAAAAAAAAGTTTACACATGAATCTCCCAAGTCTGCCTCTTTATTTAGTGGAGAGGAAAACATCTCATCTCATTGTTGTTGGGGGAGGGAGGGAAGGAAAAGACTTGCTGATTGAAAATGAAAGGAGAAGTGCACGAAAGAAAGACGTCATTCAATAACAACTTATTGAACAAGTGAACTTTTCCCTGGGAGAGAAAAGTTTTATTTTCCTTGAGAAAAAAAAATCTTCCCAAAGTACTTCGCTACTTGATGGTGGTGTTGGTGTTGCTGTGGCGTGGTATGGTGTGGTGAGGCTTGGGAGAAAGTTTCCCATTCTCTTGATTTAATCGTGCTCAATGGGATTGAAAATATTAGTGTGGTTGTGATAAGAAATAAGGATTCCTCTCAATGTGTGGAAGAACTCGTGATTGATGTAATCTAGTTCACAATAAGGGGGAAAATTAATCATTGATGGTTCGTTTGGATTTATTGTTATCAAAAGTGGGATGGGATAATGAATGCTTTTGGATAGAAAAAATACGTTGCGTAAATGCAAAACAAGGACTTCGGGGTATCATTGGAAGGAAATTAATGAGATAAACAGTAAGGGGACTAACAACTACTTAAACATAGTTTAAACCCAGATGTCGGTAATTGCTCTATCATTTTCCTAATNATCATTGGAAGGAAATTAATGAGATAAACAGTAAGGGGACTAACAACTACTTAAACATAGTTTAAACCCAGATGTCGGTAATTGCTCTATCATTTTCCTAATTGTTGCAGAATGAATTTGTAATTTGGGCGATATAAATCAGTTTCTTGTAAAGTCAAGTACTTAAATCAATTATACATTAGCTTTATTTCTAAATTACATTATCAGTCAAATTCACTAGTACGTTCAAACACGTTTTTCGTCAATTTCAGTAATTGTCCAATAATTACTAAACAATGCTGTTTTGATTATGTATCAGTGTTTCTCAATATTTGTATCAAGCTAATAAATGGATCGTTAGTCTTACGAACCAATTATATTAATGATTACCTACATATGATCATTAGCTTAATTATGCTACTACGTATTTAAATTTGAATTCAACTTACGACATTAATGAGCTGAATAAAGGCGAGACCAAACTTGACGTTTACTTTGGTGGTCATATTTTGGACAGGTCGTATCAGCTTGTTGTAGCCTCGAAAAAGGTCACGAACTAATCTCTCTTCGTCTTCGGAACACCAACCTGAAAGAAAATGAAATAGACGGGGTGTTACGCTATGGTGAGTGATCGACATTATTACCATTACAATCCAGTTTTCGAGGAGAGGTGACTGGCTCAGTGAGATTAGAAGATCGCCTGTGTTTGTTGTATCGATGTCAAGTGAAGCGCACTCGAGAAGCTGGAAGATAAGATTTTTTTTGTCGAAGAAGATGATGATACGATGCGACGTGGAATGTATGATAGAAGGTACCAGCAGAAGCAGTCGTGGTAGTGCTCGAGAATAAAAGGAAGTGAATGCATGAGTGAGTAGTAAAGAGCCAGACCAAGACCAAGGAATGGTTAGATGAGCACTATAATCAGCATCACTATCGTCATCGCCATCATATTTTTCAGAGCAGAATGGATGAAGATGACACAAGATGAATTCATTTACGCTCACTCACGTACACAAAAAAAGTCATAGTCGAGGGAAACGCTTTTTGCCGTGATGGGGATGCGGCGGCGGCGGCTTGGAGGAAAATGTGATGAGAGTGGTGGAAGCACTGGAAAGTCGGATTAAATTAGCATCGTTTTATATGATACGCCTTCACTTTATAGCATTCTGTTCTGGTGGGTCACAGTACCAGCCAAGGGAGACCAGACCATAGCAGGCCAGGCCAGTCCTAGTCATTCCCCTCTTTTCTGGAGGAAGGGTAAAAATGACAAGAAAAGCAGGAGAAATAACATGCGAATATATATCATCAAGCACGTTTTTCATGTTTTTGAATGGTGTGAGACTCATCTCATCGTCTTCTTCTGGAAGTGTCATCAAGTGTCCTCTATGGAGGAATTGAGGTTAATGGGCTCCAAATTACTACTCTTCAATGCCACAGATAGCTTATTTTCAGCGGGGAGAACGGCGAAAGGAGAAGAATAAAAATTGTCGCAGAAGGTGTTCCTTCAGTCCTGATGTACCAGTTAAATATGCAAATGAGAGTGAGTCGGTTTCACAAAGGAGGAGAAGGAGTAGAAGAACTTGAGACTCACTTCCCCTTCTCTCTCTCCCTCTCTTTTCATCCTTTTCTTCTCTGATGACGATGAGGATGACGATGATGATAGTAATATGGAATTGGAAAGCAGAGCATCTTGAAAAGAGAAAGTTATGTGCGTCCTCAGATAAGGGATAATAAGCTGTTCTTTTTCAACTGACGTTTCCAATTGAGTTCATTCCCAGTATTACATCGGATTGATAACATTTTGCTTGGATGAATTTGACATAAAAACGTTTACTTAACGGTAGTGGTATGGGATGGTAGGCTCACAAAAAAATCCTTCCTTTCACAATCTCATCCATTTCACTTTTCCAATGCGTTCGTTGCTACTACTTTATACTACTACTGAGTAGTTTGTTCGTTCACTGGCCTGTGAGTCTCCTCCACTTCAGGAAGGGAGTAGTGGTGGTGGTGCCATGGAATGGAATGGCGTGGGGCTAGCATTTCTGCTTTATTTCAGCTTCAAAAAATAACATACATTTTGCATTATGATTAGACATATGGCTCCAGGTTGAATGAGCTGAGATTCGAATAGCTCTACTATATACGTAGTGGGCTTAGCACATCATATAATCGGCTCCATCAAAGCTGGAGCGCAGCAGTAGTAACAGCAGTAAGGAGCCGATCCTATGACCAAGCCACACTATCAGAGCAAAGAGCGGAATAAACGAGTGAAAGTCAAGTTAAGCTGATATACTAGATCAAAAGCAAGAATTAGAAAAGGAGGAGAAAAAATTGAGCAAAAAAGGAAGAAAAAACTTTGTACTTTTCCCTTTTTCGCTCTCCTTCACTTTTACTCTCGTTTTTATACCAATGGCACGAAGAAAACGGAGTATGCATTTCTTCACCAGAGGAAATTTTTTCCTGTCTATGTACGATGCTCTCCATATCGTAGTGTAGTGGCTGGCTTTAGCCAACTTTCTCTTCAAAGATAAGCACATACTTTCTCTTTCATCTTTTCTTCCCTTTCTCTGAAAATGACTTGTTCTATTCAGCTCCGTGAGAGATTTTATTTATACACGAGTAGAAGTTGATGTACAAGCGTCCCACCAAGAAAAAATATACGCCTTTGCTTTTGTAACAAAACGCCATCGAGAAAGAGAGAGAAAACGTCTATCTTCTTCTTCTTCTCTTCCATTCCATGCCACAATTCTCCTTCCCTCCCGGAGTAAGCCCTTCTTATTTCGGGTAATCGCTTATGTTATGTTACGATGTGCATGCCAAAAAATAAAAAAAGAGGGGGAGACGTGAAGGATATACCATATTTTCTCTGTCTATTTCATTCCTTCAGTGTGGCGTGCTAACCGAAAAACTTTAACCCTTCGTTCTTGTATCCGTGAAAAAATTATAAGAAATGGAAAAGAATTCTTTCCACTTTTTTCATGCTTTTCCATCTCATGTTAGGAAAAATGGCATCTGAAAAAAAGTTTTCTTTTCCTTCTCGTCGAAGATGCGATACTGAATTTTCATGTTTGGAGCGCTAGCACTGAGCACCGCTGACTGAGCGTGGAATTGTGTTAGTCAGCTGGGAAAGGAAACATACGGAGAGATGGTGAAAGTGGAGAGAAAACAGGATGTATAATGAAATGAAAAAAAGAAAAGTAAGTGAGTAAGTCTTTTGCTCCCATTTCATCCGCTATTATTGGAGATATAGTATAGTTATGTATAATCACTAAAAATCGAGGATTCTGTTTGATTCCGTGCGCGCCTCGTTTGCTTTGCGTTGGGATTTTGGTCGGTAAAAAAGTTTTCTTTGGGGATGAATGGCTCAGAAAATTTTCATCTGATCGTTTATGTCACACCAAAAAATAAAGCAGTTTCTCTGGTTTGTCGGAAATAACAAGAGTGAAAAGTTTTTCTGGTGGGGGAAAGGGGAAAAGGGAGGAAGAAAAAGATTGGCAAAACATCACTCCCGCAATTTTTCACTTTGATTACTCCATCACAATTAAAAATACTCAATGCGCCAATCGCAATTTCCCTTTTGCATGTAGGGGAAAACAAAACTTTTAGGGGAAACTTTACGTTGATGAAGTGGAAGAATGAGAGTGCAAGCTCAATAGGAGTGATATGTGCGATAGTGATGATGATGATCACCATCAGCATCATGGTGATGTAATTTTGCCTTCTTTGAATGCGCTCTATCTTTTCAGGGAAAAAGTTTTTTTAAACGCTTTTCTAGATCCCCGTAAAAAATTCTCTCTTCAATTTTCTGGGTCTTTTGGGTATAAAACACTTCATACTTTTCCCGCTACATTCGCATCCCAGAGCGAACGCCATCATCATCATCGTGGAAGCAAGATTGTAGAAGTGATGTTGTGGACTCGAAGTGAGGGGCTCATGTTGTATAACATGAGAACGAGCCCGAGTCGAGTCACACAAACAAACTGAGGAGGAGAGCAGCAGCATCTCTTTACTACTGGCACCCACCGCAACCACCAGCACCGAACCGAGCAAAAAAAGGAGAGCAGCAGCATCAGCAGCAGTATTTTTTGTGCAGCTTTTTTAGCGGATGCATATGCTATATTTGTACGGAGAGACGGAGAGTGGTACATCATGAAACGATACGATTTTTTTGGGGAAAGCTTTCTCCACGCCTTGCATGCCATTCCTCCTTTCTCCCTTTCAACTCAACTCACTTTCTCTTTTTCCTGCGAATGGAAAATTGAGTCCCAGGAGAAAGTCGAAAACAAAAAAAAAGATCCTGGGAGGATGTGATACAGGGACGGGATCTGACTAGCACGGAATGCTCAAGCAGATGTGGGTAATGTACATGGAGCAGCTCTGCTTCGTGGAAAGTTTTATGGAAATTCAAAACTTCTTCTTAGCACTTTTTATTATTGCATTCGCATTTTCATTGCTTTTTTCAGACAACAAACTCACAACTCGCCTCCTCATTATTATTGTTTTTCACGTAAGGCATTCTCCCTCCCCGGAAAAAATCTGCTGCTGCAGCGAGCGGCCAGAGGTGAAAGAGATAGGAGATGGCTCTGGAGAGAGAAAATGATGAGGCAGAGTAAGACAGACTCTCTCGTATGCAAAGGGAGGGAGTCGCGTGATGATGAATGTATAGGGGAGAAGAAGGATGATATTCCCTGCCTGTCTCGTGCCATTTCCGTTGTATTCTGTCCAAAAAAATTATGAATATAGTTTCGGGGAAACTGCGAACAATCAAAATGACTCAGGAGGAGTGTAGTAGCCAGCAAGAGAATGTGATGAGAGGGATGGGTGGTCGCTGGACGGACTGTTGGTCCGGCGGCGTGGATGCGCCAAAGCCAATATAAGGAGAAAATAGCATCGTCTTATTTCTTGCTCGCTTTTCTTTTCCTCGTCTAGCTTTTCCCTGCTCCGGATAACATTGTTAGAAGTGACTCGGGGAAAATTGTAAAATGAGATAAGGTGAAAGCTTACTCACACAAACACAAAGAGAAAAGACAGACTAGGAGGGAGACAAGGGGGAGAAAGAAAAGCCGTTTTCCTGGGGAAAATATACATATATAAAATGAATGTGTGTGAGTCTACAGCGTATTCAATGAGAATGAATGTAACATGTGTGGGGTCCGAATAAGCACCGTTATTTATTGTGACCGCCCTTTTCTCTAAGAGAGGAAAATAAAATGTTCTTTCATGCTGTGCCCCGGTAATATTGCCGAAATCAACCTGTGAGTATAGCTCTACTTTTTGCTCTGGTCGGAATTCAGTGAACCGTGTAAAGAGGGAACTGGACGAAAGAAAAGGAGGGCTGTGAATGCTTTCTCCAGAAAAAAAAACAAATTTCATGATGATGATGGTGATGCCGCTGAGCCGACGAATGTTTCATTCCTCCCCATTTGCTGACTTCAGAGACGGTGGTAGCATAGTGGTGTGGTGCGGTGGTGGTGGGGCTGGTTGGTCCTGCTTCTACCGAGAGAGAGAGAGAGAGAATGAACGCCTGTCTCTTTGCTGTAATTGCTCATTGTATCATTTCAAAAAAAGGCGAGGAGGAAAAACGCTTGGCAGCCCGTTTCTCCATTTGCGGCTATCAATTTACACGGCCGTGATACTTGAGAAGGAGAGAAAAAAGGAGAGCAACTCAACCCGGGCTTGGCAAAAAGCAATCGCACCTTACAACTCCCGACCGACCGACGCTCAAAACTCGAAAGTGCGATTCACTTTAGAAAATATGGGAGTTGTGGGGTTTTTCTCCGAATAAAAATGTAGCCAATGTAAGTATCCACCGTAGATTTCCTTCTTTGTTTCCCTCCAGCGAGAAAATGGGAAAATAGCAGGGGTAGAGGGAAAATAAATAAATATGGTACATCTATATATCTTTTATCCTGTGGATGAAAGTATCTGGTTGGAGTTGCTGATCGGAGAGAGAATAAAAAAACCGGAAGCTTGAGTTGGTTGTGTTGATCTCAATAAGTATTTCGTAATACAAGGAAGCATTTAATTTTGATGAAGATGAATGTGGTGTAAAGTTGCTCGTTTTCGAATGAAGTGCTTCTTACACCAAGTATATACATATATCTGTATTTTTCGCGATTGGATTGGATCGGCTTGGCTTGAGCTGAATTGAGTGGAGTTGAATTGAGCAGAGTTGGGCTTTTATGAGGAGGGAAAACATTGGGAGAATAAAATGTTGTTTCTTGACTTGACTGAGGGCCTTATATGCATCGAGTTTGAATTGTCGTGGTGGTGGTGGTGGTGATACTACTGTATGCCCAGGGTACTATTTACCCTGAACTTAATGAATGATGAAAGGGGAGAAAGTAGCAGGAGCAAGCCATGGGGAACTCTGCTCCGTCAAGTGTAACCGCTCTCTCACTTTCACTCACTTCGTCTTTTTCATTCCCCTCCATTGTGTTGGGCCGCGCTGGCTGGGAAACTCATAAATTGGGAATGAACCAACGAACCAACCAACCAGCCCGAGAGAGAGAGTGAGAGAGAGCGAGCTCGGTGTAAGTCATAAAGCCATTATTTTGTCGTCACCGCAAGCTGAATTAGAAGTCGGAACAATAATTGAAAAAATAGATATATAATGCTCAGTGCTCCGGATGAATCTCTATCAATCAATAAAAAATGAAGAGTAAAATGTAATCAAGTGAAATGACATTAAAAACGCTTTAGATGTGGCTCGCTCTGGTTTTCCCTTTTTTGGAGTTTCGCTTTCACCTTTGAAAATTTCCTCTTCTTGATCTCACCGAGCTGGGCCCCTACGCTACAATACCTTCAGAAGAAGAAAGGCACAACCAACCTCAGTAAAAAAGGGAGAATTTTTACTGTCGCATGATGGTGCGGATGATGATGATGACGGTGATAGTGATGTGATGGCGGTTACGCTATTACGAGAAATGTGCAAAAGTCGGAGCAGGAAGTGGTAATGCTGGATATTTTGAGCTGGCTGTCATAATGTCATATGATTGCGGAGAATGGGAGAGAGAGAAAAAAAAGTGTAGTGTTGGGACTCTTGACTCCCTTCCATTCCCGCTTCCTTAAAAGGTTTTTCCATCCGATTACGGGGTTTTAAATATATTTTTTTCTGCTGTCTCCCATCTCCATCCAGATCCACTCGCTCGTGTTATTTTTTTGCTCTTTTGCATAATCTGAAAAGTTGTGTTTAATGTTAATGGCTTCCTGGAAATGATGGTGGCTGAGGTTGTGACATCGCATGGCTTGCCTTTAATGGGAGAGACCACCCAGGAGATCCCCGGCGAAACTTTAGGCACAAAATGTCTTTCCAATTCCTCCTCATTTTTTTAGATGGGACGGGGGAGAGCAAGGAAAAAAAGCAAAATACATAATGGGCAATAAATTCCTTATCTTGATGCGCTCCTCGGAGTTGTAGTAGTAATAGTACAATATCATCATCATCATCATCCTACTTCTCTTTTCCATCCAATATTAATACTTTTTTTCTTTCATACGTCCCACTATTTGCATCATCCTCCGAAGGAAAGGAAGAAAAAAAGCATTTCGCTCGTTTTTATCTCCACTCCTGTATTCAAAAGAAAATCGGATTTCTCCAGTATTTGCCAGTAATAGTGATGTGGTGGTGGCATGACGCCCATGACGGTCGTGGAAAGGGTAAGTATACTACAGGATATAACGCGGCATTTTCCCTTTGGAAGAAAAGTCTGAACGACGACGCCAAAGACTTAAGGCATTGCTGTGCCCTGCCAAGCCAAGCCAAGATGTCTGAAGAAAAAAACCGCTTAACAGACTCGATCCATATATCATTATTATTTTCCACTTTATAAGCACACAGTCCTCTCCCCAATTTTCAAGTAATTTACAATTTAAACGTCAATACGGATGGATTTTCTCATCATTTCGGGAATATGTGCTCCACTACCGGGATGAATGAATGAATGGATGGGGGAAAGCGTTTGGTTTGACACAATACACTTTGCGATGTGAAGCCACATTTAAGAGAGAGAGAGAGCAAGTAAGTACTTGAGAGAGCACAGAAATCTCATCAATATGGGGCGGAGGAGATTGGGCCTTAGGGAAAAATAAGTAATTTCACATCTTTGCTTCGGTGACAATTTTCCCCTCCATCAAAAAAAAACTCTCTCGATCCGTTTACGAGGGCGACTGCGACTCCCCTCCACGACTAATTGCGGGAAGGGAAAAAACTTTCCCCGGGATTCATGGGACAGTAGTGAAGTTGTGGAAGCAGATGTTGTGCATTACTCAAGTTTCATGAGGCGCGACCAGACCATGAGACCAAACCAGACCGAAACCACATGCTACTACTACCACTACTGCATCGCGATAGCGATCAATTCATTCATACCTTTGGTTCTCCCCTTGAAGATGGGTGATATTGGGAGCGGGGGGTATCGAATCAAGGAGATATTTTCTGGAGGAAAAAATTCTCACGAAATTACTTTTGACTCTCAGTTCAGCTCGACTTTTTGAAATCTGGCGGATTTCCTTCTAGTAGGTACTGAGTAATTATGATGAATGCGGGGGAAGTGATATAACGAATCTTTTTTTTCGGGGGATCGGAAAAAAGTGTCGAGATCTAGATCACGTAGAGAACGTATCTCTGAGGATCTAACGCACGTCCTCTTTCCGTGACGCGGCGGCGATGCCATGAAACCAAACTCGTGTTCCGAGACACATTTTTTCCTTCTTCCACTTTAAAGGAATTCCTTCCACGAGAGAAAAAAAGGTTTTGCACACAGGCCATGCTACACTAGACCTCGTCGTTCTTTGAGAGGGATGTAAGATTCGGGGATTTTTTGGGGGTAGGTTTGATTGTGATTGGAAATGATGAAAAAAAGCGTTCGATCAACAAAGCCCGGGCTGCATGCATGGCTAATGAACCGACAAACAATTCAGAAGTAACTCCTCATTCTTTCCCTGAGCGAACGTTGTAATATGCTTCCTCCCGCTCACTTGCTGGACTAGCCGAACGAAACGACTTCATTGTTGAGCAAACAGACAAAAGAGAGGAGAGGAAAAAAGGTGGAGGGTTCTGGTCCGCCATCGCTTCGTGGCAGCGTAGGGTTCAGCTCAGCTCAGCTCAGCTCAATTCAGTTCTGCTCAGCCCGAGAGAAAAAAATAAGTGAGAAAAGAAAATAAAAGGAAAGTTTATTGCTCACGTTAGCATATAAATTTCGAGCGGAGCATGTGAGCCTGTCAGCGCAACGATGACGATGGTGATGCTATCCCACACCACCATCTACAAACACGAGAGATGGAGAATGAAGTTATACGGGACGGAGCGCATTCATAGAGTAGCTGCTCCTATTCCATTCCTCACAAATTTTTAAATATTGAGCGGGGCAATCATGATGGGGAAAAATAGTGCACGCTCCGTTTACGCTTCATCGTGGGAAAAATGCACATATGCTTTACTCACTCATGCTCTTACGTATTCACCATTTCAGTCAGTGATTGGATTGGATTGGATGGAATAGAGAGTTAATGATGGTACGAGTAAGAATTTTATATAATCAGCATCATAAAACACGGGGAATTGTTCCTTGCAGACAGGTTCAAATGAAATAATGGCCCGTGCTCAATTCATTCGTCATTATCATCATTGCCATTAGCAACTCCTCCCCCACCTCAATATAAGTTTCTCTAGGGTTGCTGAGCTCTGCAAAAAGCCGGAAGTATCTACCTACCTATCTTCCCATGGATGTTAATGAGTAATGGAGGATGTTGGGGAAATTAGATTTGCTTAGGTTCGTTCTCCTCATCAGTATTAGGATCCTTCGGTTTTCCCCACGCATAATCATCGGAGCAGATGAAAAACGCGTGGTAAGTATCTATCCATCCTTCTCTGATTCTGTGTGGGTATACCCAATTGTCAGAGACAAATTCCCTGGATTAAGGTTGATAACTTGAGAAGGAGTAGGAGGACGAGAAATGCCTTTCCCATTCCAATGAAGTAGAACGACTAACTAAGCAACATCATGCCCGATATGCGGAATAGCTATTAAAATTATAAATATCTTTTGAATCGCGTTCGGATGTTGAATGAGCTAAGTGAGCAAGTGGAGACTGAGGACGAGAGCGATTTTATTGGTTCTTGGAAAGGAAAGGAACTCAACCAGACAGGGCATACTATATATAGTACCACTACTTACTTTACATCCCATCTAATTTATTTCTGAAGATTGTTTCGTCGTTGAAAAATGGCTTGTGTCTTAGAATCCCCAGAACATTGTACGGGGATTGTTGGATTGAGTTGGATCTGGATCTGTTGGTCGGGAGTAGGTAGGTACGTGAATATCGGTCTTGAGAACTCACTTGCTTGGCTTGACGTTCTCAACTGCTGCTACTACTACTTATGCATGTGGCATATTCTTGGTATGTTCCTTGCTCGTTTAGCTGTGGCCTGGCAACATCCGAAACATGTCAACTCGCAGAGATGACAGGTTGACGTGCGTGTGCATGAACGTAGAATTCGCTCACTCACATCACTTGACTCGCTCGAAAAACCGAACGAAAGTGGAGGGTAATCATATTAAATATGGCCAGAAATAAATGGGGAAGGATTCCTAGAGCAAGACTGTGGTGAGGAGAGACAGTGGGGGGCTTAACTGAAAACAATCATTTTTCGGAGAACACTTAATGTTGAGCATCTCCCAAATCTCGATACTTTATTTTGAGACATGGCTGGCCCACTCAAACCACTTTCATCGGACGGGAGGGCAATGAATAAATTTTGGAAATTAGCACCAGCCTATAGAGCACGAACTAGTAGAAAGTGGTGGTGGTAGTGGTAGAAAGTACTAGTATAGAACTAGTATTGGTGGTGTTCTGTATTTGTTCGTGAATTTATTGAGAAGTTTAAGGAGGAAAAACTAGAGTACTTGAGAGTTGTTGCATCGGGTTCGCCTTCAATCTCGCTCCAAATCCTAATACATCATGTGGACGCACAGAGGAAAGAGCAAAGCCAGAAAATTACATTTTTTTCTTCCTCTCTTTCCCTCAATTCCAATCTCAACCGATCGAGAGAGCAAGTAAGGATAATACAAACAACGGAAAAGAGAAAGAAAGAACATCCTGTTTGACTAGACCAAAGTGGAAGAAAAAAGATAAGATGGGATGAATCTCAAACTCGAATCGATTCTATTTTCGTCTCATCTCATCTTTCAAAAAACAATGAAACCATTTTGTGTTCGGTGGTGGTGTGGTGTGGCATGGAATCGCGTAGTTTTGCTAGCGTGCGTATCACATCGGGGTTTCCCACTCCATAAAAAATATATATACCGCGCATTTCTCGGAGGAAGATGCGGAGAAGAAAACAAATTGTATTTCCTTTTATGATGGAAACAAGACAACGCTTTTGAGATCGATAGGAGAAGGAGGATGATGATCATCATCATGATCATGATCACGATCGTGCTTCCCTTCATGGACATCACCATTCCCTTGCCCGGATTAGATTCCGCAATCACATCACAATTACAAAGCAAACAAACCATGTATTTCCTGTATATGCCGGCGGCGGAAAAACAAGAAGGAAAAGATTCTTGGAACTTTCATGCCTGCGTACATGTGTCTGTGTGTGGCCTTCCTACTCTCCTCATTCCCTTGTCTTTTGTGCACACATTCCACTTCTCATTCAGGAGAGGTTACTCATGTCTCAAGTATGACTCGAGTATTGATGGCCACTTCACCAGCCTCATTAATAACGTATACATAGTCACTCCCACGGAAGCTCCCTCCTCAGAGATGTTTTTTTTCGCGAAGAAGTATGTAGTGGGACCTCCATTTTTCTTATTTACATTCTTCTCGCCAGCTCCTCTGCTCCTCCTCCTCTTTCTCAAAAACTTTATTAATTTGAATAGGCTTGAAGACAATGCAATCACCATCGTCTCACACGATGTAATGATAATGATGATTGCAGTGCAAGATCATCAGAAAAAATAAATTCCACCGCACATTGATGAATACCAGAGCATTATTTAAAATTGTTTATCTCTCCTCGCACTGAGGCTGGAGCGTCACCAGCATCAGCATCATCTCCATCCCCAAAATGAAAAGAAGGAGAGGAGAGGCAATATTTTCCCAGGCAAAATGTCAAGTGTCTTTTCTCCCTTCAGCTTGCCACTCTTTTTTCTCTTCTCCTTGCATTTTATTATATTTCCCCGAGTCCTCCTCCTTCCAACTCACTTGGCCCGGATGAGTGAGCCAATGGTGACATGAGAGAAATGAGTATCATTCTTTCTCAATACCATTTTTATTTCCTCTCAGTCACTTTGCTCCAAGCCAAGCTGAGAAGAATGAAAGAAAAGAAAAAAAGTTTTTTCCTTCTTATTCTTGCACAGATTTTTTGTTCCATTCCAAAAACTTTCATTCCATCCATATATCCTGGGAGGAGTTTTTCCTTCTCGTCTTAATGCGCTAATAATGAAAGTGGTGGTGAGGGTGATGGTGATGACGATGATCCTTGCACTCAGTAGGGAGAAATGTCTGAGGAAGAAAGTCAATGACGACGATGAGGATGATGATGATCATGATCATGATGATTCTGCAAAAATTTCCCCCTTTTTTCTTTGTTCTGCTGTTATGTTATGGTACGGTTCGCCATAACAAGACCAAGTTGGAGAATGGAGGAAGCAAAAATGCCATTAGGTGATTATTGTTATAGCGTGTATAGCTTTAAAAAAGGACGAAGAATACTACTTGTACTAGGATAGTGGCGTGATGGGCGAAGGGAAAGTTGAGATTTTTTTCTTCTTTTTAGCTCATGGGCATATATTACAGAGTGTCCTATCATTTACTTAAGGCAATATGACCCTTTTTTTATTCCTCAGCTTCTTTTCTCTTTTCTCCTTCCCTGCGATTCATAAATCACAAAGGAAACATCTGCAGTTGAAATGGCCAATAGGAGAAAATGGGTGCCGAGTCGATGTACATTACTACTTACGGGATACTGTCTGGAAATGGAGTGGAGACATATACGTAAGTACAAAAGCACACCACACATCACCACACGTGCCCTTCTTCTCAAAAGAATATTTTTTTCTAGAAGAAGAAAAAATCACAGTAGAAAAGGGAAAGTTTAATTTTTTAAACGACAAATCAGTTACCTATAATGCGCGCAGAGGGACAAAGGTCAGGAGTCACGGAAGATAGGAGGAAGAGGCATGCTGTAAAAATAAGTAGGGAAGATACTGTAGTGTGGTGTTTCGTGTGTCTTGTTAAAGGTAAGTAAGAAGGACGAGCAAGTGAGCAGTGTAAGGTGGCCGTGTATAACCTTTTAAGGAGCTTTTCTTTCTCTGGTTTTATCATCCTCATCGTCATCATCAGATTCAAGATAATGAATCACCCCGCTCGTGATTGAGTGAAAGCTGGGGGAAAATGAGTGAAAGCGGGGAGACGGGTGAAAGTAGCAGTGTGAACGTAGTAGGTTGAGGCATGTAGTAGTCGTCGTCGTATATCATAGTTATTTTTTTGGTTGATAGGCGGACAAAAAAAAGCAGTTTCACATGGCAAATTTGATATGAAATGGTTGTTAAGCCTTTTCTCCACTTTGCTCAACTGCACGAAGACTAATCCCTTTTTCCGCAGTTTTTCCTTTCCCCTCCTCCCCGAAAATTCCTAATGACAAAGGTACGGGGAATAACAAAGAAAGGGGAAGATTAGGGGCATGCATGCGATGCGATGTGATGCCGTGCCCTCCTGTTATGTTCACTGGAGAAAATGATGAGCTCTTTCATGCGATCCTGGAGAGATTCTTCTGAAACACACAAAGCTTATTATTACCACACTCACTTTCTCATTCACTCATCCACCACCACCATCACCACCGCCAGCAGAAGGAAAAGAGAAGCAGAAAGCAAAAGCAAGCCGCACAAGAGAGAGAGAGGAGTGAGGAAAGGCAATGCAAAAAGTGGGAGAGAGAGTGGAAAAAATTCCCCATTTTGCTCAGCTATTTTTCCATGCTTCCATCATCATCAACATTCTCACTTGAGAAGCTTTGCAATCTCGGGGAAAAGATTGTCTGGCTTATTATTTGTCACCGCGGCTGCTTAAATTTCTTTTTTGTGTTGGGGGAGACGTTGTATGCATGTAGTGAGGAGAACTACTACTACTACCACTACTCCATCCATTCTCTCTTCCCCTTGACACAATCAGTCAACCGTTTTAACTTTCTCCCGTGTTGCTTCGGGACGGATGAGAACAACAACCTCCTTTTCGTGGAACACACGAGAGCCATAGTATTATGGCGTAGTATGGCTGCTCCTTTATTACTTCACACCTTAGTGTATCATGTTACCGCTAAGAGGAGGTATTAAAACGGATTTATTTTTCAAGGGAAAAACTCTCATCATTGGAAAAGGCGCTTATGCTGCTGCTGCTCGAGGGGGAAATACGCTCTCCAATAAAGAAATACTGGTAGTACTTAATCGAAACTGGCTTACTTGGCGGAAAAAAATATATGTATTTTCCCATAAGTAAGATGAACACCGACACCTCCATGGTGACAATCCCTTGTGAACTGTTAAGGAGGTCAGATTTAATTTTGGAAGGAAAAAAATCTGAAACTTGTTGGCTTCCCCACGCTCGAGGGACTTTGTTCGTGCTAAACCCTACGATGATGATGATGATGACGACGCTTAATATTTTCCATGTCCTTTCAAATGCACCACTTAACGCTCAGGAAATTAAGTAGTCATGTAAATGTCCAGGTGATAAAATGAGGAGGTGCCTTAAAGATCCCGTAAAAAAATTTTCCACATTTTACGGGGAAGCTAATTTTCCAAAAAGCAGTGATGCCCCAGGATCGCGCACGCAAGCCGGAATGTATGCATTTTTTGTCGTCTCCGTCGCCATCGTGCCTTAATGAAATGAGCTCTATGGTTCTTGGTGGGGCTGGTTAAGCTCTGAGAGCGTTTATGGCCGGTGCAAGGAGCAAGAGTGAAGGTGTGTTGTGCGAAGTTGAGATGTTAGAGTTGTAAAACTAGTAATGAAATAAATTAAGGAATAACCTGGCCGTCCGTCCGTCCTAATCTACCAACATTAATTTTAATAGGTGGCTTGTCTTACTTAACACATTTTGCAGGGAACAGGGAAAAAGTTTTTCCCCGTGTATAATAATAAAAGAGGAGGAGGAGGAGAAGGACGACGGGATGAGCACTTCATTTCGTGAAAGGTAAACAGCAAGAAAAAATTGCTACTAGTACTCTCTACTACTTTAGTTCGTTCGTTCCTTCATGCTCCTTCACGCTGTACACGCTCCTTCATCGAAGAAGAAGAAGGAGGAGGAGAGCAGGAGACAATGGAAGACAAACAAAACAAAAGAAAGTTTTCGGAGGGATAGTAAGTATTAGGAGTCCTTAGTACTGAACATGATTATGACCAGCATTTTAGGAGGACCATATAGTCTCCTCCAAATAAGTAGACTACTTTCCTCTCACCAGAGTCTTTAGATATCTACGGAGCTATAAGTTTAAATACACTATAGTTATGAGCAGTATGGAAGAAAAGGAGTTTTATATGGAGTCTGAAAAAAAGTTGGCACTCAGCCGCCTTTAATTCTTCAGATTATCCTGAAAGAAAAAGCTTGTTTCATCCCTTTGCAAAAGTAATCTCATTTCCCTCTCTCCTTATCTAGAAATACGCTAGAAAGAAAGTTTTGGGGAGGAGGGAGCTAGTGGATGTATAAAAAAAGTTTTTCGCTCACTGCGCTTGGAATGGACGTGTGTCCAAGTGCTTCTCTCTTGATTGCTATCGGAATGTCACCTAAAATGATCATTGTGCCTCGGAATAATGACCTGATTACATGGATTAGACTCAGGAAATTAAATTTCAGTGCGGCTCACACGGCAAGCATCAAGCGATTGAGCTAAGAGTCCAGCCTACTGTAGCCAGAGCAGTTTCATTTTATGGCGGAGGAATTGACAAGAATTGAGGGCTTTGGTTTTGCAGGGGGAATATTGAAACTGGGAACCGAACTGACTCGACTCAACTCAACCGATGCAGCAAACGGCAAGAAAAAAAGAGAAAATGGATTTTTTTTCAAAAGTTTTTCTTTCCAAAAAACTTTGAGACTGGCCACTTGGAGGAGGCTGCTGCAAGTTTCGTGACATAATAGACAGTTAAATTTATTTGTGGAGTTGGGCTTATTTTCTGTGTACACCTCCGATCCAGAATTTAGTGAATTTACACCCGCCTTAAAGTTGACCAGAGTTTTTTTGGGGGTGTACACGCGAGACAGTTGGGACCATTTGGCGTGGACTGGACTATCTTAGCTTTTGGCTTGGCTTGGGAATGGATGTGCTTGAACTTGTGGGGTCACCGGAGCACCAAAAAAACCCTAGGAGAAGGAAACTGGGGGCAATGTAGCGAAAGCAGTAAATAGGTAGAGATCTATGGAAATTGAGGCAGAGATAGCTAGCTAGCTCGGAGCCTCCGTCTTTTTGGATGAGAGACCACGAGAATTTTGCTCGGAGCAAAGAAATCCTTCCCGTCTTTTTTTTGTTGGATTCCTTCTCTCCTTGCGTCATGATTACAAGATACCATGCCGTAAAAAATTGAAGATACTTGGACAATTCCGAGGAAAAATATAATGGGAGATTGTCGCAGGAAAAACTCAGTCAGAGGGAAAGTCATGAAGACGGAGACACTACAAGAAAAAAGAGGAGAGATTTTTTCCCCTATATGGAAAATATTCATGTTTCTTGTAAAAGCGTGTTATTATCATATATAAAGAAAGCCATAACAATAACATTTTAATACGGCATGCGATGTGATGTGATGCGATGCCTAGCAATGCCACGCCACTCCTGCTTAGTATTTTCCATTCCAACCCGAGGAGAAAGTTGAGTTGGTCTGGGGGAAAAGTGAAATCAAGAGACGCTAGTAGCTTTCTCTACTTTTCTGTCCGCTTCCCTCTCCAAGAAAATTTATGTGCTTAAGTTTAACTCGGAATCGTTAACAACTTTTTCAAGAGAGCCCAGTCCCACAGACAGGCAGCCACATACTCACATGAACGAGCGAGTGAGCTATAGTAGTAAGTACTCCTTTCACTTCCAACTTTTTTTTTCCTGGGCAGATGCAATGCAAAAAAGGGAGAGAGTGTTAAGTGATCTTCTTCTCCCGCGTACAATTCTCCCCTTTTTTATTACTCCACATTAGATTAAAAGTGATAGATGCTCCGTACCGTACTCTTGTAAAAAAATGCTAGAGTTGGGTGTGTGTTATGTTCGGCCGGGCTTTCATAAAAAAAATTGTTGGGGGTATAACAACAACTCTAACCCTCCATCACAATCAGCTCATCCCACGTCACTCCTTTGGATAATGAGCATCTCATTTAGTTGCGAAAAAACACATCAGTCAGTCACCCACTTACTCAGGCCGTCAGTTAGAAGCACAGTCTCCTAGATCAATACTCCAATCAGGAGCGTTTCTTCTCAAGAGCTGGAAAAATTGCACTTTTCCTCCCCATTCCAGAGAGATGTCCTTGCTCAGCTCCACTTCTCTCCAAGTCATTCTGACTCAACCATGATTTTTTGTTTTGTTTCTTCAGGAAGTAGAAAATAGTGATTGCCTACTTAGCCGTTTAAAATGGCGTTTTTAGGCAGAGTGCTCCTGCATTTGACGGATTCTCACATTTTCAATGAGTTGTGCTGGTGGCGACTAGCAAATGCTTCTCAAATGCTCCTTCCCATTCAATTCTACTCCAGTTCACCAGTCATTATGTCATTTGAAGAGAGAGAGGGAGGAGGGCAGGAAAAGGAGCAAAACTTTTCAGAGGAGAAAACAAAAGCGAGGGAAAAGAAGAAAAATTAGCGAGTCCGTGTTTTCCTCCGTTTATTACTTGCTCCTGCCTGCTTCTCTTGTAAGCTCGCCAACTCACTCACTCACTCACTCACTTCGTCTCTCAAAGGGTCGTCACAGAAACGGAATGAGTGAGCGGCGAGTGAGTGAATGAATGTGAATAATGAACTGAAAGATATTATGTATGCATAGCTCCACATTAAAAGCTTCTTGCGAACCAACTAAACTCTCTCTCTCTCCCACTCTCCTGGGCTCACAAACTTTACATCACAAATCCAACCGAATCTGAACTGAACCAATCCACCACCGTATACTCCCTTCAGGTTCACTCTAAAGTTTGTATGTATTGATCGTGCTAAATTTAGCAGAGACCAAGCCAAAATTTCGGGGACACAAAAGCCTACCAGAGTTCATCAAGATCCTGATCATCATCACCTCACTCTCCATTCCTCTTTCCTGGTCACTAGAAACTATTGACAGCCAGACTCTTAGGCAGCGTACTTCATAGTCTGTGGGAGGAAGAAGAAACCAGTGTAAAGCCTGTAGTTTTGTAGGCGCATTTTATCGGGCGGGTGAGATAATATTACTAATTTCCATGGAGAAACTTTACCTCGTGATTAGAGGCAAGGAGGTAAGTTTTCCTTACACGTCCAATTTATGAGTATCTCGCTCCCGCTTTTTACGAGTAATATCAAGAACTTATTTTAGAAGCGTGAGGTGATGATGATAAGTTTTTTGGAGCTCCG
>JAHZNH010000888.1:0-10958 GCA_027744355.1 Tyrannoseira gladiata
GAGGGAAGTGCACTCTCCAGTTCACAAAATTCATCATCCGAAGATCCTGGTGACGACATTTCTCTTAGCTGGGCTGGGACCTTATCACTGGGACAATTCGAAGTCTTCAAATGGCACGGATACTTTGAATTCCTTTCCTTTTATGAAACCGAGAAACGTGAACCTATTATACCAAACATTAGTTATAGTATTTAACATATAACGCATGCTTCAAGCTGTCCAATTCAGTTCGAACTTCAGCAATAAATTTCGTTAACACGCAACAATTATTATTAATGCGACAAATTTTTCTCACCTTGATAATCTATCCGTCACGTCACAATACAATCAAACCAAAAAAATCACCAAAAACGTGTTCACAAAACAAATATTTTTGACTCGAGCGAATACGAGAAGTGAATAAAGGATCAAAAACAATGTGTGCTTTGTGCTTTGATAGTCTTGTCTTATTTCTCTAGCGTACGGTTCCCGCGCAAGATTTGACTTCTTCTTGATGTGAGGGAACAAAGACAACAACAGGTCTTGGCGTTCTCACCACAACACAATGCAAGCCTCAAAGCCTAAGTACTAGTTAGCAGCACTCATCGCTGGTGAGTGTGAATTGTGAATGGGTTGCATGATTAATGATGACAGGTTGAACGGGAATAGAATGCTTTCGAATCGAAAACTGACGGACATTCAACCGTTGAACTTGGTTCATGATGAACCGAAGTAATCAAACTTGCGTATACTTTATATTTAAATATGCATTAGATATCGTCAGAATATTCAAATAAGATAATTAATGAAGTGCGTTTAAATATGCATCTTGTTCAATATTTATAGATTCGAAAACACCATCCAAATTTCGCAAATATTAAAAATTGATAGTTTCACTCTGTTCCGTGCTGATATTTAATTCAAACATATTTCCTTTCCCTAAGGTTAGGTATTCAACAAGTCAACAAGCAAGGATTTTCCGCTATGTACCGTTATTATTTCGTGCCAAGCTCTTAGATGAGAGCGGATGAAGATGCTTAATGAAATTATTGAAATTTGTTTTCCTCTCAGGTAATAAAACATAGTCAGCAGATCAAAATCTCTTTTTCTGTGTTTGGTGAAAACATTGAAAATTATTAATGCAGTTTGTTTTAATCACTTGAATACATTCATACACAAAAGGGTTAATAATGGCGGTTATTTGTTATATGTACACTTTATATTGATAGTGTGCATGAACATGAACATAGGCTTTCTACTCAGAAGTCAACTAACTTTGATTAAAATATAAATACTTCCTCTCACAAATAAATTAAGATATATGCATTCATACCACACAAGCACAAAACTACGCCATTTATTTACGATCGATCCGAATAACTATTATCATAAAGTACATATGTATGTCTGAATCTCAAACAATGAATTTGAAGCAGTTTTTTTTGTGTGCATTATTCATTACAGGTAAGGTACAGCTTCATTCTAAAAAACTAATATCGAGTCTACTCGCATTTGCCTCATCTAATCTCAATTGAATTTGTATTTAGGACATGCAGATAGATATCTTCTATGATGTTGTAGTACTTTCACTTTTTTAGCATCAGGAATATCCCCCCTTTTGTCTTGGTGTCTTTGCTCGTCATCATATCATGTCGTCATCATCAGCATCATCATTGTGATTACTTATTTCCCGTTGCACATGCTGCGTTAAACTATGACATTCTCACTCTCCCACGATGACCTCGTCATGGAGATCTGGTTGGAGAGGGTATGAAGCCTTCCATTTGCTGCGACTGCTGCCTAATCTGGTCGTCTCGCTGGAGGGATTTCTCGGTGCTGATGATTGCTTTTCCCATGACGCCAACCAATCATGAACCTCATCCTGGGGTTGCGATGACTTTTTCTTCCTCCCTCTACAAGGAGATCAAAGGAGAAAAACATTTTCTTTCAATACCACGTTAAACCCGTCCATGCATTTCCCAGTGGAGCGTAAGGAATATTGACAATGTTGTTACTTGGTCATCACCCACGCGACCTGCCTATAAAATTGTTCATGCTTTAATATCTGGTGGCGAATTAAGTATATGCTTAAGTACGTCAACAATTCTAACCACGCACGTCACCACCATGTAACCAACCACGCACTGTAGAAAGTAAAGACAGGGTTGGTCAGGCGTGGACTGACCGTTTACTCACCCGTTCTTCCGAGAAATTCCATCAAGCATTAACTGGAACCACTAAACTCAAGAGAAATACTTGTCGTATGGGCCTTGATTTGGGCTGCCCGCAAGTTAAAATATGGTGGAATAAGTAGGTTCTTGGTGCTCTCTGCGACCATACGAAACTTTCTCAAACTTTTTTTCTTTCGCTGGATTAATTTACTAATCTTCCACTTTACATTTACATTTAGATGGAGGGAGTGTACAGCCTAGTCCAATTTAATTAGTTTTCCTGTCTTCGGAGCCAGCACCGTCAAGCTGAATACATGTAATTGGACATGGTTATCTACGTAGTGCCTAAATAATGGAGCGAACCATCTTCTCTGCGTCACGAACAACGATCCTTCCTTAATATGCCAAATCATGGGATATGTGTGAAGCAAGACACATTAGCAAAGTTCATCGTGCGACTCATCAAAATCACCCAGTCACTTACATTTTATTAAAATCGATAATCCCGTACGCAGGAAAATATGATCCTTCTCCATCTCGAAGGTAGTGATGTGCCCCGTATTTCTGCAACGCTAGGAGGGTTTCCAACTCCGCAACTCGTTGGTCGGACTGCCGTTTCTGTGCTCGCATACTATGTCAACGAAAATGATTAAGAGTTTTTAATCTTCTTCGGCAGTTTTTTCTATTAAAACACTAAGTTCTAGGTATTGAATTGAAGATAAATAGAAGGATTGAAGGAGATGTACCATAAGTTTTGCATGCAAAGGGATTAAATCCGTTTTTTAATGACGGAAATACTTTGGTTATTGCTCTTCTCAATCTTTTTGTGGAAAATTAATATCATGGTCAGAATATTAGTGAAAAACCAAGGTGAGAATCACAGAAAAATGGAGCTAGATGAATGCATTCACTTAAAAAATCGTGATCGGGGCAAGCTGAGAAAATAAAAAAATTAAGTAGGTAGAAGTAAATATAGTTAAATATTAACCAAAGTAGTTACATAATTAGCCATATAAAGTGTTTTCAAGGTTCATCTCACATCAATCATCTATTCGTTATTATTGTCTTGTCTTACGTGCTAACAGGCTTCCCAGTAACGGAGGCAAGTGTAACCACAACGAGCATCCAGTAAGCTGCAGCACTCAATCCGATTCCCATTTCAAGTACACTCCCTCTCGAGTTTGTATGGATGAAGTTGCCTTTCGGTTCAAAAACTGAATCTACAACTTTAAAACAAACAAAAAAATCTCAGCTTTGACAACTTTTCATATTTACCAAAACACGAGAAGAATTGAAACAATACCTAGATACTTATGAAATCCCTAAGCCATTTTCGATATCACTCCACGGATTTTCATAACGGATGGGTTCATGAGAGAGACTTCAACGGAATAAGCTGAATTTGCAATATGCGTTTAAAATACGTTGCCATTTATCCCATTCTTAAATTCACATGTTTCTTCACTCGACATAGTTTCTGATAGATGAAATCATTTATTTATGGCTCCACGGTAGATTCCACAGCTCTCTTGCACGACTCATAAAACATGTATATATTGCGTCCATGCATCGCACATGAATCGTTTTTAAGGTTTGTCGTGGTCGTTGACAGGGAAACAATAAAATAGCAACCGGTGGTGGCTTTTTTATAGCTTGTTTGGTCAGTAACCAAAACCGACGGCTTGTTTTGCATATCAGGAGCATTTTATTACCAAAACGTTCCATATATTTAACAAGCCTAGTTCAACTTACACAAGCGACTAAAAAGAGCGGAAGCCAACTAGGAAATTAATTGCGAAAATAAATTCGCAACCGCACTTACTCGCATTGGACATTATTATTAAGTATTATATTTGCGGAGCCACTTTTACACTTTGTCTTGCCGCTGAGACTGCAGCGTGGCCATGCACTACTAACAAGCTATGTAAGTAGCTATGCCATGATAATCCGGCGACTTCATAAAACAATAGTATGCCGGTATGATACATTCGTCAAAAAACCAGCAGAGTAAAGTTTCGCTCCGTTGCAAGAGTGTTCACTATGACACTACAATGTAAGCAGTTTGCTGCAATTTTTTTCTGTAAAATTTTTGGAAAACAAGTTGACGTTTATCTGCCCACTTGGTCATCTCCATTCATTCAATTTATTTCAAGTGAACTCGTCCGTGAACACCAGCACATTTCTAAGGACTGAATAATGAATACAATGGAACAATCAAGAAACCAGGGCAAAGACTATTTAGGTTACGAACAACCACTGGGAAAATGTACTAAACTCAAATTTTCTTCATGTTGGTTCCAATCCGCACGACGAATTTCTATTTTCGCTGGAGGCACTACTTAATCATAAAAACAGGAAATTCCCGCTTGAAGTTGAGAATAGGTGTGGGCCAAAATTATTGTCAAAGCCACAGTAAGATTAAATGAGCTCGTAATTGTAACAATATTACCAATGTGAGCATCTCATTATCTTATACTTGTTGACAAGGCAATTTAATAGAAAAGAATGGAATTTTTCCTGTCTTCCATGCTTGGCAAAGATGAAAATTCGGGGTATGGATTTTTCATGAAGTAAACTTGAGTAGTGATGCAAGCTAAATAGATGGGGTGGACAGTTCTTTTTGTAAGCCATGACATGACTTTTTGACATTGAGTAAGATAACCAATGACAAGTAATCACATTTTCCTACGTTAGATTAAAACTTGAGAATCTCACATCTCCCCATGGTTCATGTGAACCCTTCATTAGGAAAGGTAGGTAAATACTGGATTCGTGAAAATGACATTTCATCTCAACGTCCGCTTCTATCGCATGTGGAACTCTTGAGTCGCGAAGAAAATTAAGTCTTGAGCTACTCCATGCATTCGTTTTTTCTAAATTCTCAACCGATCCTCGGATTTTAGACTTCAAACCTTCCATGCGAATGGCAATAGTATATTGCATGGATGTTTTCATTTTCCAGACTTTTAAGGGGTGTATGATGGTGCTATAACTGTGGTGAATGATGCAATACTCAATATAAAACTTTCGGATGGGCAGGTACTTTGACATACAAAGTATTACGGTTGGATGTTTGTGCCTCCATTTCTGGTAATTGAGATTTGCTCTGAAAATGGAATAAACAGATATCTCCTTACTCCATCATTACAATTTCATGAAGCTATATACCTGCATGTACGGCTTGGATGAACTTGAGTCCAGTATTAAGTACTAATGAACGTAGATATAAGTAAGCTCGTTTCGTGTTCATAGTTTTCAAACGACATATTTCACGACGACACAGTTTACTTTTCTGTCATAACATCAGTCGGAACCGGGAGTAAAACATCGTCAATAAATTTTTTGTTTTTGTGATTGGAGAAAGCAATTATGAAATGCATGCACGCAGTTCTCTCAAAGCTACTCTAGGAGCTGTAGTTTCTTCGTCAAGACCCCTTGCGGGGAGCATCTTTTCTCCTCCGCCGGAAATTTCGTTCAAAGTCTGCATATCTAAAGACGCTTCTCCCGTTTCGGACGCAATCAAGTTTCACCGTTAAGTAACACGTGAACACGTGAACATACTTGTTTATGTATCAGGTTTACCTACCTACACACATATATAAAATATGTACGTACTGCAATGCCTCCGCCAAGATGAATGGCAAAATTTCATGAGAATCTCAAATTCTGTCACAATCTAAATACTAAAACCCACGCCATGACTTGTAATGCTGCATGGGTCTGTTTTAAGTACACATTCGCCGTATTTTACGACTTTGTTCTTCCCCTGTGGTGTTTACTAACTTATTGTTCGTTTTTGTTGTTGCGACACTTTCAGCACTGATATGATAATGAATCATTAAAATATGTAGGACGTAAACGATTATTATGGCTATAGGGACTTCTCTAAAGATCAGGATTGTTTTTCACTCACAACTACAATCTCTATCATTATCTCTCCGTACTTGACTCGGTTCAGTGGCGTTGGCGACAGGATGATAGACAGGTTATACAAGTTCACTTGTGCTGTAGCAGTGACCTATTCCCTTCATCAGGAAATCAATAACTTTTTTTTCGAGAATTTATGTGCGGAATGGCCATACACTATGAACTGAAAAGTGAGTGAAAATGAGCTATCATGTATAATAGTAATACTTGTTTACGATAATTCGCTTTTCTCGTCATGGACCGTTTATTTCAATCATTAACCTCCATGAGTAGAAGAGAAATACTTAGATGATAGGGCGGACCCATAAGCCACATGAGCACACTTCCTTTTTGCACTTGACTCATTCAATGGGAGGATATTATAGGCACAAAATCGTAAAAGAAGCATGATACAGTTAAGGTTTGATAAGTATTTGAATAATTGCAAAGTGAACCAACTCGAGAAAGTAGACACGTTGACGAGCACGCGTGCAAAGAATCCTGCATCTTCAGACCCTCCCTATTGTCTGCCACCCCCTGACTTTACTCCTTTCCAACCGAATAATTATGAGGGCGATGTTGTCGTAGCAGATAAGCATTTTTTTCACATCCAGGCTGAACAATGATTTCTACGCCTCATAAACCCTCCACCCTTTGATGTTGTGGTTACCGATCCGTTAATGAATTGACAAGATTGTATAATTATTTATTGGACATCCTCTAAGAATAATGGATTTGGTGGCATTTCCCGACACTGACTTCCCGGTATGCACTTTCCCTGTCCTGACTTCCCGGCCGGGTACTTCCCGACATAAGAATAATGGAAAGATTTAATGGAAACAACTACATTTGCCACTGCCTGGCGGAAAACGAGTCGTTGACGTAACCCTTCCTGACGGAAACTATACCGACCAGTCAACCCGTCCAACCTGACGGAGAGTCCTCACGACCTACCCGTTTTGCAAAGAGGCACAATGCTACCATTGTTTGTTCCCAAGACACTTTGAAATCGGGGCATCATGATACAACATATAAACAACTCAGCTCTGACATCTAGCAAATGGAGTCATTCAACAAATCCTGTCTATTATGCAATGAAATCCGGATGTTTGCCAGACTAAATCAAGAAGTATTAAGGGAAGAAATACTGCGACATGATGATGAAAAAAGCACACAACTTTCTTCCTCGATCCATCCAACCAATGAAAATCACATGCACACACCGATGCAGATAGAAAAACTTTCGTAGGCAGAAATCTGGAGTTTCTCCTTTAGCTCATGAAGTGTATCTTCCTCGGGAAACATCTTAAGCCTCACATGATGACAAGATTTACGGGTTTTAATCCCCCATGAAAATCTCAAACCCAGAACGAAAATTATAACTCTATACGGCAGTGCGATAAGCGCAGGTAAACATTTGATCCACAGTCGAAACTTCTTCATTTTCCTCAACTCCGACAACATAAACAATCAAGTTGTGTAAAACGTCCGTAAACACAAGAATGCAGAGGTTGGATGGGAAGAATGGACGTTTTTAGACAGAGGAGTTACACAATGAAGGATATATAGTGGTTCCTCAATTCTTTCAGTTCACAGGTTGTATGGAGATTTCCGCCTGTGGTTAGCTTTCTCTACATTTTTCCGTAGAAGCAGTAGTAGAGATTATTAATGAAGTACGTACACACTTGTTTCCCAGAAAAACCTTTCTTCACCCCCGCAAGAAGTTTTTTTTAAGTGAGAGGTTGCAAAATAGAAATCAATTTTAATTCATGCCAAAGTGGTATCCCAGAACTTGGTGGCTTCCGATAAGTAAAAGATTCCCACAACTTTCCCCTCATGAACTTTCCCATTTACCTACACACTTGCGGTAACCCCTTTATAGTTGGGATGACGAGAAACGAAAATATACTTTATTATTCTTCTGTGCCCATGCTTTATATATAGAATTGGTCCAATAAAAAATTTAAACGTTAATCGAAACAACTTCAAAGAAATTGGAAATTTAACATGTTTTCAGTTCTGATTCATGGAAAACGAACAACCTGCTGCGAGGTTTCAACTTCGTCTCACATGAGAAGCTGCTCCCTTTGTAATGCAGCAATAATAGAGATAATGATTTCCACCTTTCACACATCCAATGAAGTAGCATTCACCTTTGAGATACACTATGACTATGATGATGTACTTCTCAGCTTTTCCATTGCGAAATGTTTTACGCAAAAGCGATTTTTTTCAGTTGTCGTCATTTTTCATGTTATTTATTTTTTCTGTAAATTGAGTTTATATTCGCCCCGAAGAACCCTTTTGAGGGAAATGTAGCCCCTCTTGTTAAACAAGAAATTTTACATGGGTCCAATCAAACCCAGCGATTAATGTGGAGATCAAAAATATCTAATTTTTTTCGGATGAGATTAGAGAGAAAAAAAGGAGTTTAATGTGACCTAAACAAATCATACCGTTGGCAAACGATACTAGAAATGCAGCTAGAAATTTCGGTATTGCATTTGCTTCCCAAGAAACCTTTTTATTTCTTGCAACCACTTCTGGTCGATGAGAAAACGCGATCGTGCAACTTCTTCATTTCTGTTCAAGTTGCATAACATTCAGTATGCCCCCGCCGGAACAGGGTTATTATAATTTCTTTTTTAAAATATTCCAAGCACCAATCCGTATCTACTGTATGGGAAGTAAGTTGAGGATACTCAGCCGATTTTTTTTACTTTCATGATATCACGTAAAGAAGGGGAAGATGGACGTTATTTGTTTGCTCCACAATAGCCTCAAGCTGATCTCCCTCGCTTCGATCCCTTTGCCCAATAAACAAATTAAAACCATTTTCATGGCAACAGGATACTTCAAAAGACGTCAGTTCCTATGGCGATTATTGGAATGACTTTGTTTAACTCCGCAACATACTTAGCCTTACTATTTAGCTCCCCAAGTGTAAATTCTTCAAGTTCCCTTCCCCACAAAATTCCTGCAATCCTATTCCATTCTCTTTTTTATCTCCGGAATGATGTGAATGTATTAAAAATCCACTACTGCTTCGCTCAAATTTTTCGAGTGGGTGTAACAATAGCTCTGACGACGTCGACGTCATCATAATTTCATGGGAACATTATGCATTCCTCCCAGCAAGCCCACATTTTTATGATGAATCTTCCTGTCTTTACAAAGATATAACCACCTACGAAAAAAAGTTTAAATTAACCATTTGCCAAAATCGTAAATGTGAATAGAGCATACATTAAATCTCTCATAGGTTAATCCAGAACTTTTACATTTCGCAATTTTCGTTCTCTTTTCTTTCAGCTCGGAATTGGGCATAACTTCCCGTCTTCATGTCACTAGCGCGTCGTTTTTAGAAGGAGACAAGTAACATCAAAGCATCTTACATTGTCATGAACTTTTTTCACGTTGAATTTTACTCGTCCTTTGTCCATCACTCTCCGAAATATGCATACTCACTCGACTAATCTTGCATTTCTATAGCACCGAAGGCAACACGACATCATTTCCCTAGACTTTAATTACAAAAAGTGCTGGGACGCTCATTAGAACACCCTTTGCAATCCGCGAAAGAAGTACTTATATGACATGCGTTCATTCCTTTTAGCATTTTATATCGCTTACTTCTCATGCAAATCACTCCAATATTACATTCATATGCAATTTTTTCGAGACAAACCCTTCTTCTTGAGCTGTAGCTTCTAAACCCAATCTTGAACATCTAAGTTCCACATTCCACACAAAAACGTTGTACACGACCAACGCTCACATACTGAGCGCTATGAGTGCTCATGTCAGCCAGATTCCATATTAGTTTACCTGATTTTTTTCTCCCACGCATGGAAGTACTTCTGGATTTGGTTACATCAAAGGGAACTAATTAATTAGTTATGCGATGTTGGCCCCACTGGTCCATTATTAATTCTACTTGGAAGGGTTGTTTTGGTTTTCCAACACACCGATCAGAAATGGTGCAGACTTATTTTACTTGCTACATAGTACACAATCGCTCTAAGTTTTTAATGATGACAATGAAAATTGTGTGCTGGCTGTAGGAACTTGTAACGATTTCTAAGAACCGGAAAATACCAGTATAAATTCTTTCACCCTTCCCTAATGGTGCCCCATATCGGATTTGCCAAACTGAGGAAAAACCTTAAACATCACTGATTCATGGGGCCAGGTTTACGAGAAATGAAGTCGTGCATAAGTAAAGAGCGCCATGGTTGATTTCCATCTCCGACAGTTTTCATGCTGCTTTTACACTCGCGACTAGCCCGATTCTCAAGTTGCCCCAATTGCTGAGTCCCAACGCAGAACATTTAATACGTCAACGGAAACATAAAAAATTAACCTTTAAATTGCTCAGCCTAAATAGAATTTACGTGGTTCTTTGGTAGTACTACCAAACTGAAGTTATTCATTGGCTATTATGATTTCATATCGTGCTCTGTCATACTTCCGGCAGACACCACAAGAGAGCTGGTACACTTCGTGCGCCTCACAACTCAATTTAAAATTGCGTTTTTGTCCCTTTCCTCATTCCTCTGAAAGTATGCATTCCTTCATTCCTCCCACATGTGAGTGTGGTCGGTGGATTTTGTACCAATGTAACTCTCGGATATCGTATTTTTTCCTGTAAATGTGAACGCAGAGGCATGGAATGGCATGATGGTTTTTTGTGTCTCCTCTTCACAACAAACCCATGCTATTTTGAGAGAAAACATTCAAAGAAAACAAAAATTACTTCGATTGTCTTTCCGACATCGTATTTCAATCGTAAACTTAATATTGCGAATGAGCGAGCCAATCCGCCCAAATGCGATAGCTTTCCATTCGAGAACTCTATGTAGGTACTTACCGCCTACTTCACATTTTCTTTTTGTCCGACTT
>JAHZNH010000889.1:1078-13256 GCA_027744355.1 Tyrannoseira gladiata
TTGGTGAGTGAGTACTTATTTCCGTTATGTCGACTCATTCCACAAACTTCTCAAAGGCAGTCGCCTTCCAATGCAGTAAAAACGTCGCCTGCATCATAATTAATACAACTTGACAACTTGATACGCCATAATTTCGGTTAAAAAAACTTATTGATCGGGACTCCGGAGCTAGATTGCCCCTTACTCCTGTTTGGAAATCCTATTTCTCCTAATTTTTCTTCTTACTGGGCGAGGTGGAAGAAAACAAAGGGGAGTAATCATCATAGAATTTTATGAGCTACCTTTCATATTTTACGAAAATCGATTTTGCGTGACAAAACATGGAATATGTTTTATTACTCGTGGAAAAATTTTATGAGCTTTTCCGCTGTAAGCTCGAACTCAGTGTAGCATAAGCGAGAATTTTTTTCATTTGAAATACCCCAGCAGTGAAGAGATTTTGAGCATGAAATTTCCCATCGTCATCCCGTAAGAGCTACTTTATCGTCGAGGCAAGGCGCACAAAAGCTTCGGATCCATCCGAACTATCTCTCCTTCCCAAACTTGGCAGAGTTTTTATGATGATACTTTATTCGTACCTCGTCCGCCTTCGTTATACTTTACGTAACATTATGGGTCGAAGCTTTCTCCTTCCAAGCTCAACTATAAATTAAAGGTTGAATTGGGAAGACTATATAAGCTCTTGGCATTTTTAAAGATCCATTACAAAAATGTCATTTACCAACCACATATAATAAGGTACCTAAATACTTCAAGATGGGTTGCCCCGACAACAACAAACACTATTATTCCTCTGAAGAAGATCTTGGGTCAAGTATTCCACTGATTTCTTAAAAGTGGTCTCTCTCTCTCTCCCTTTTCTTCTCATCCTTTGCAATACGAAACGTCAAGAAATTGGCCGGGTAAGTAGAACGAAGCTGTTTTGAAAATTTCCTTTATTTCGAGTTTGAAAATGAGTAGATATCGTACAGAGACTTTCCTTGCCTGTGCAATTAGTTCATGAGTGTGGTTTGAGAAAACCTCCAAAAGGCAAAGCAAAACTTGTGTATGTATGTATTTATTTTTTTGTTTTCAACTGGGAGAAGTGCTAGCAATTACTTTAGCCAATTTCCCTTGTTTTTATACTTTCTCCCTTGAACTGTCACACATGAAGCGTATCGGTTTTGTGGATATGGATACTTTCCTTCACACTTCAACGAGTACTTCAACTCGATTCTAGTGGAGAAGAAAGCACGACTTTCTCCTGCTCCGCTGAGCATACATACACGCATAGTTCTCCCTCCCTTTGATGCACCACAAAAATGTTTTGATATTTTCGCATCTCGCTCCACCATCTCATGCGTATAGGATTCTTTGAGCATCATTCTTTTGTGGAGGAAGGACACAAGAGGGTTGTTTTTTTGTAGGTAGAACGTTTGTACTACTCGTAGTATCCGCCAGATTTCCTCTGCCTTAGTTAGTACCATCATCGCACTACTTATATAAGTGCAGGTGGTCGTTATTACTTCGACCACACAATCACTGGCTAAATGTGAACATTGCATTTACTTATTGAGCAACAAAGTAAGTAAGTGAAATACCTTATATCAAGGGTATAGTGGTGGTGTGGTGTGATCAAAGCAAACAATGAAGCTGTCAGGTGGTGAAGAGTCCTTTTTATCTTCACGTTGAAAAGTCATCGTTTGGCGTGACTTGTTGGCTTCAAAGAACGGAGAAACAACGGAGAAACCACCGCCGTTGTTAGTGATGACGATGATGACGGTTCTCTTGAAA
This sequence comes from Tyrannoseira gladiata, assembly GCA_027744355.1. Classification (NCBI taxonomy): domain Eukaryota; kingdom Metazoa; phylum Arthropoda; class Collembola; order Entomobryomorpha; family Entomobryidae; genus Tyrannoseira; species Tyrannoseira gladiata. Next base: position 2,852 of record JAHZNH010000889.1, read on the forward strand.
CCACAAAGACCATATCATTCTCAGACACTTTTGGTAGGGAAAACATGCACGCGCCATTGTGCAAGGGCACCTGCTCGCATTTTTGAATATCATCGAAATCACTGATGGTACAATGATAAGCTATGCTCCCAGTTTGAACTACACACTGTTGTGTGTATAGGTAACGAATGTCTCCTTTACCTTCCACGAAATGAACAGTTCTTTAGAGAATAATGTCGAGTAGGGAAGAGAAAGAATGGGTCTTGATGAAAGTCATTGTTTTTTGCGAAGGAGAGGCTACCGTTCAGGATTATGTACCTTATGGTCATAAATAATTAGAAGGTAAATCTGAGAAACGCGAATTCATACGCTTTTGTAAAATCCTTTGTGCTTGAGATGGCTCAAAAAATAGAGGTCTACTACAATAGGTAGTTGGCGAAGGTAAGTGGTATTTGGAGCTAAATCCTAGCTCATTTTTTCAGACCGCGATAATAATTCCTCTCCTTTTGTGTTTGACCAAAAGTTAGGTGGAAACAATGGAAACAGCACGCTCACTCCTCATATCTTGTAGGAGAAAATGAAAGCATGATTTAGATGCTTGAAAATGTAAGGTTTTTGTCCATTTTTTCTTGTCCTAGTTTGAGGAAACGTGAAATGGCATGAAGAAAAGGAGGCTTCTAGGATTCGAGGAAAAAAAGTACAACAGATACGTCTGTGACTGACGGGGGAACAAAGGGGAAATAGCGTTGAAAAGATGGTAGAGGCAGGCAAGATTATTTTTTTTAGTTTCCAACCTCGAACTCGTTCCCTGACCAACATCATCTTCCCACTTTCGCTAACCTTAACTAGTCTCTTGAAGAAAATATATGAGGCAAACGTGCAAGCTTAGGGTTTAAAGGTTGATTTTAGTTCGTTTGCTTGTTACGTTTCTTTTCTTTTTACAGTCGTGATAAGCAGAATTATTCCTTCTTTAAAAGAAGACGGGGTTTTTAAAGATGGGAGAAGGGTACTGGTCAGAGGAAAGGAATGACGATGGTGATGACGATGATGATGATGTAGCGCTGTAAAAAAAGTAAGCCGGCTGAATGAGAAAAGGGAGGGAGGACATCTCCAATTTCCTCCAGAAAAGGAGACGAGATGAGTAGCATTAGGGAAGAGATGGAAAGTAATGGTGCATCCGCAGTACTATCTAGGATCTCCTATCTGTTACTCCTTCCCATGTTCCTTTTTACTTTGCATCGAATGAAAAGAATATATTTTTTCTTTTTTATTTCACTCCGGTCGGACGTCTGCCTCGAGACGCGCTGGTCTTATTGTTGGTCCCTTGTAGAAATTCCTCTCGTATTTGTGTTTGAGAGGAATATTCTACGAGCTTTTCTTCCCTTGTCGTTGTTGTGAAGACGTACTTTTTTGTGTGAAGCGTGACTACTGGATATTTAAAAGAATCCAATTTGGGAACGTCCTTGCATGCATAGTTCGGTTTTTTATTTTGTGAACCAGCGTTTTGCGTCTTAAGGGGGAAAATGGGGGAACCGCAAAATGGATGCATGTAAGTATGTACAGCTCCATTCTCTTTTCAATCCTGGAGATGATGTGTCTTACCCATTTTTTCTTAGTAAAATTTTTTATATGACCTTTGTTGTCAAGTTTTCCCATGACCCTTGTTTTCTTTTGTTGTAAAATTATTTTTACTTTCTACCGGGACTAGAAAGGATACTGCCCATCTCAAAATAAAAAAACAAACAAGCATTTTATGAGATGTATGCTTTCACCTGCTCGCCAACAAATGTTTCCCCTAAAGTACAGTATATTCTAAAGTGGAACAAAATGAGAAGCCTTAATTTTTGAGCGGTGTCGAATGGGCGGACAGTGAGTGTACTGACGGTGAGCCCACATCTAAGATGTGCTAAAGTCCCAAAAAAGGAGATTGAGATGGCGGCACCTTTTTTAGGGTGGAATTTTAATTCAACTGTGAAACATATTAAGCTAATCCTGCACTTCCAATTTTTCGTAAAACATTCAAGAGCTTGAGTTTCTTCGGCTGGGATTCGCTAGACATAGTATAGCTCATTTAATAGAGAGGTTGCGTGATGAACCAAGAAGAAATACTTATCTCACCACATCACGTTAGTCAGGTTGTCAAGGGAAAACGTTCCTTTCTTCATGATGAGTTAGTTTCCCAGGACATTGGTCTCCAATTTAGCTCTTACTTTCTAGATAGATGGATAAAATAATAATAAGATGGACATATTGCATCAAGCATACTTTTAGCACGAAGAAGAAAAAAGTGCGCATGTAGAATAGAAGTTTTGATTAAGGTAGATTCGTGTAAATGATTTAAAATTTAGGTAATCCGCGAAGAATTTGTACCCATGTATATAGAAATTAGAGTTTTGCAACAATCTAATCTGTCTCACTATTTTCCAGAGAGATGGGTTGAACCAATCCGATACGGAAGTGCTTCTACTCGGTAGCAAAAAGAAAAGCGATACCAAACTCAAGCATTCTCATAATGCATTCAGTACCTATTGTATCGCCCCAGTTCGACCAATAGACTGCCCTTTAATATCTGATTCCGCTGAAGTGGATCAGTTAAAACTGCTAAATAAGTAATTCATTCCATCGATTAAACTTCGGACAGCTCTGGTTGTCACCGTGACGCTGACTGACTCCGAGTTAAAATTCGATTCTGTATATTCTAATTTTCCTCTTATTTTTACTTTATTTTTTATACAAAGAATGCAGTTAGATTTGTAACACAGGAACGTATGGGTATTAATTGCTGATCACTAATTCATGGTTAGATTTTTCGCAAAAATTTCCTCTTTTCCTCGCTTTGCGGTTTCCTACCTATCGTAAGCTATTAAATTAGTAAGCGGCTTAAAGCATGTAGGTTCAAAGAATAGATAATTAAATCAGTACTCCGATGAGCTGGGACCCGTGAAACATTTACTTACTTCCTTACTTAGCGATACATGTTGAAATTCGTTGCTATATAACTTTTCGTGATTAAATTCTTTACCATGAAGAAGCTTATGGTTCCTCTCCACTCCATAGGCTTAGAAAAAGCCTACACTTGCTGTGAAGTTCCAGTTCTAGTGAAATTAGTAAAAACGGAAAGTCTTAAAAATTCCGCGCAATCGACTGTACGTTTACTTCAGCCAGACAACCTAACTCTCACATTTCATTCCAGGTTTTGGGAAATGTCTTTAGAAATGCTGCCGATACAATACCAAATGGTATATTAGTATGAAATTTCATTTTTCGAAAAACTGTTTCCACAATCAATTCCTTCCTAACCTATGCTTAGATCTGCTTTATGTCTCGCAATAATTTGTATTTGTACTTTAGGTTTTCGAATTTTTATGCACTGCCATAATTCCTAGCACACATAGATATGATTTCCATTTTCCCCTGCAGCAGACAAAGCAAAGTTTGAATTACTCAGGAAGGCAAAAAAAAGCTAGGAACTTGAGGATTACCAATTTTAAGTAGTCATCAAATGCAGGATTTGCATACTTACATACTTTCCCGCATCCTGCAGAACACAGCTAATGCACTTTGTGAAAAGAAATGATGATTCAGAAGTTTGAAGCTTTTCCCATCAGAACCTTAATAAGTTGTAGTTTTTATACTGCGTAAAAGATACTGAATGGCTGGGGTAAAAAAAATAGTAGACTAGAGCAACCATTTCCATACAACAGTAATCATAACGTGTATGATTCTGAAGCTACGCGGAAAAGAAGACGCAACAAACAATGCATAGAAAAAAAGATAATAATAGTGTATAAATAAGTACTGCAGTGCGGATGCAGTGTTTGCTTTGCTTTCCCCACAAATATATTTTTTTATATTAATAGGACTATTTCTTTCTCCGAATTGTGGAGAAAGCAGGAAGGAGACGAGCAAACACGAAAAAATTGTACCTTTTATTCATGTTCAGCCTGGCTAGTTAGAATTTTCCCCAGAAATATGTAACCGTGCATGATGCATAGCTGTAGGTAGAGCCCCGTCAAATAATAAAAAGGGAGGATGTGTTGGATCGAGTGAGGAAAAAGATTGAGAGGGAAAAAAGGAAATTTTCTCTAATCAAGTTATACACAAGTTGTTTCCTTTAGCCGACAGGTAATTTGGTTTGTCTCCTTTCATTTCGCTTTTCATTTTCCACGCCACAACACTGAAAGTGAGGGAGAGAGGGATGTGCTGTGCGAGCAGGAGGTCTTGTCTTGTCTGCCAACAATATCAGGAGAGGAAACAGGAAGATAGACTTTTCATACACGGACGATAATGAAGTTGATGAGTGAAAGTCTGCGGCAGCTTAGCAGCTATTCTCACTTTTGGATTTTATTATTGGTGGCAGTTATGGTTGCGAAACCATGACAGGCATTCCTCTAATAATTTACTTAATTTCCATTGAACCATATCCTCATCATCACTTTGTCAAATCACGTAAATGGTTTTTCAGTACTTATTTCACGAGGGGAAGACTGATGGAATCAAGGAGAGAAGGAATGGTGTAAAAAAATTAGGAAGAGCTTTTCAAATTTTATTCGATTCATTTGCATTAATAAATGAAATCAACAGCTCAACAACATCAATTCGTTGAAACAAAAATTTTGCCAATTAAATAGGCTGGCGTCGACTGATGAAGTCGACTACTGAGTGTACTGGTAGTAAGACTACTGCCGCATGTTGTGTTCAGAAGCAAAAGGCCAAAACTAAGCTTATTTTGGGCGTTTTAATGAGTTTTTATTATTTTTGTGGGAAGAAATGATGGTTTTGTTCATCTACAGAAAAGATCCCGTAATTTTTCAATCTTTCAATCCACAACTCTTCACAAGAATGTTAGATGCAAGTTGATGAATGAGAAACGCTTAAAATTCCTTTGTTACAGGTGCATCAATACGGAGGCGACGGAAACAAATTTGATATGTGTTGTGACAACGCTAAGCACAATAACGATAGCTGGGGGTGCGGCAGCCTTCTCTCGTAAGTAAATATAGGTTACAGTAAAGTTACAAAAAATATCATCAATACAAACCTAAGCATTTACCTGTTTTGTTCTTCTTTTAGGATACGAGGGCTGGACGTACTTCGACTCGGTGTACTACTGTTTCATTACCCTGACTACAATAGGCTTCGGTGACATGGTCGCACTCCAAAAGGACCATGGTAAGGATTTCATAAATTAGTTTGAACACAAATCAAGTTGTCCCTGAAACTTGCTCATAAGTCGATTAAACCAATGTCGAGCCATAAGCCAGAAAAGTGGGGAACATGTTGAGCACACTGGCAATATGTCCCACCAAAAGTCATAATTCGTGTTTCAAAAATTTGTAAATAAAGGATTAAGAGCTTTAATAAAGTGTTGCTGAGTAATTTATGAAGGAAGAAGTGGAAAAAAGTTTAACAAATATTTTGTATTTTTTTATATTGCAGCCCTTGACAATAAGCCAGGGTACATTGCTTTTGTTCTCATTTTCATCCTTTTTGGACTCGCAATCGTTGCCGCCTCCCTCAACCTAGCCGCCTCCCTCAACCTGCTCGTCATGCGCTTCATCACAATGAACACTGAAGATGAACGTCGTGATGAGGCTGAAGCCTTACAGGTAAGACTTAATTTACTCTTTATTGGTTATACGCACCCATAATAATACTCTAAAAAACAAAGGAAAGCTTCTTTCTCCTTCATCGAGGTTTAGCTGAATTTTATTGGTAAACAATGTTGTGATAGGCACTTCAAACATGGGTAATGCTGCGGGCAAATTGAGACAATCGTAGCGATTTCAATGACATAAAAATATGCACAAATCTTTTAGCCTATTAACATATGAAGTACCTGTTTTATAAGTGTGAACGTTTTTCGAAAATTAAACGAATTTTATCCTGAAAGACAATATCATTCATTTGGAATCATACTCGGATAGACTGGAAGGGCCAGCTTTTCATTTTCCCTTTTCTCTGAAGCATGGAAACAAGCATCAGCGAAGGGGTGGATGGGCTACGTATTTCTATCGCACATTCCACTGTGATCCCTACGAGATCAATAGATTCATCGCACACATGCATGTTTGATTGAACTTGGTGATGATAGCACTCATTCCCTAAAAAATAAATAAATAAGACCCGACCCGCTGGAGTGATTCGATGGGAAATAGAGATTGCGGAGATTTTTCTCTTGTTGCCGTAATCGTTAGTCTTTTCCCCGATTCATAACAATCACGGTCTGTTCAGCTCTTTCATAAAATATGCATTGAGGAGGGTGGTGCGGGGAAGCTCACAGGAATTATATTCCGTTTTATTCCCGTTGCCTGAAAATTTATGTTATTATTGTTCTCACAAAAGAAAGTGGAGAATGTGCGATGATTTCATTCCAATTCCATCTGATGTGGTTCGTGCTGCTGCCAAAATCCATTAATTCTTTGCCAGCATGTGTGTACGTAAAAAACTCATTCCTATTTTGCCAGTGTGTAACCAGTGTGTCAGGTTCGCGCATAAATGTGCAAGAGATTGGATAGGTAGTTGAAGTGTTATTTTCTCAGTTGTGTTTTAGCAATGATGGTTATTATGCAAACTCATATTGCCTTACAACCGCCATCACCACAAGGCGTTTGGGACGTGACAGTCAGGAAAGAGTATTATCCAATCAAAATCATGCAATGGACGACCTCCTTCTGCCAGAATGCTTTCCAAGTCTGGCTCAGAATTGAACAGCCACTACGCCGCAGTAGTAGGGCTGATGATGCTGTAATCATCTATTTCGAAATGGAAAGCGTACATGATGAAAGTAGTCATCGACATTCATTACCCACGCCACACCACGAATACACACACTTTCAGTATAGTTCTGACTACTGATCAACAAAATCATGTAAATATTGTAGGTATATACAGAAATACTAGTATTGAGTGCAGCATGTGTACCTAGCATTATTATATTATTATTGCATTGCCGTTTTTTAATCCGAAGTCGCGGTCTGAGTCATTAAATACACTTTTCCTTTCTCCACACTACACCACACAAGACTGGTGAAAAGCATTAATCCCCTGTGTCATAGTCATGGTGAGGAACAACTAAATCCGGTGAAAGAATGAGTAGTGGCTGTGCAGTACAACCTTTGTATAGAAGTGTATAAATGTGTAATGTCGTAAGGAAAGAGTACCACTACTACTACTAGGGGACGGGAACTCAATTTACTAGACAATGCCGATTATTAGATTCGCATTTAACGACCCGTGGTGTTGGTCTTGCGTATCGAATGGAAGAAAGTATGGTGAAAAGCATTAATCCCCTGTGTCATAGTCATGGTGAGGAAAGAACTAAATCCGGTGAAAGAATGAGTAGTGGCTGTAAGTTGTGCGGTACAACATAAGTATAGAAGTGTATAAATGTGTAATGTCGTAAGGAAAGAGTACCACTACTACTACTGGGGAACGGGAACTCAATTTACTAGACAATGCCGATTATTAGATTCGCATTTAACGACCCGTGGTGTTGGTCTTGCGTATCGAATGGAAGAAAGTTGTCGTGCAGAATAAACGCTGACCATGCGAATCAGGAAGAGACCCATAAAACCATTAAATATGACCGTACGAGGAGAAAGTAAATAGGCTCTCGGTTTGAGGTTTTTCTGGAGCAGTGTGATTGCAATGGCTTTACAAAAGAAATCATATTGAATCAAGCATCGAAACAACCAAGGACAAATCCCCCTTGCTACTCGAAGAAATGAGCCTGGATTTTGTTTTCAATATGGCTTAAACATATATTTAGGCGTTTATCGAATACGTACTTACTATGGAGTAACTAATCCCTGCATTTAATGTAGCAGTACTGTACAACCATGGTTAGTCTTATGTCGAGAATGGAACGTCTCTCTTGCGAAATATGTGTGCTTCAAAAAGTGAAGTGATAAAAAAATAAAAAAATTTCCCTCGTAGAATTAAAGTAAACCTTCTGGTATGCATAAGTTAATAACGGTTCGTATTAATAATGAACTGCATATGAAGTATAATAGTAACTATACAGGATAATATATAATCAGTATTATTTTATCAGAGAGTAAAATTTTGTTTTCTTATAATTTTAGGCGGCTGCTGGTGCAGTACGACTAGATGGAGACGTAATAACCGCTAATGGATCCATTATATCCTGTCATATACCAAACGACTATGGAGTAACTAATCCCTGTATTTAATGTAGCAGTACAACCATGGTTAGTCTTATGTCGAGAATGGAACGTCTCTCTTGCGAAATATGTGTGCTTCAAAAAGTGAAACGATAAAAAAATAAAAATATTTCCCTCGTAGAATTAAAGTAAACCTTTTGGTATGTATAAGTTAATAACGGTTCGTATTAATAATGAACTGCATATGAAGTATATAATAGTAACTACAGGATAATATAATAAGTATTATTTTATGAGAAAGTAAAATTTTGTTTTCTTATAATTTTAGGCGGCTGCTGGTGCAGTACGACTAGATGGAGACGTAATAACCGCTAATGGATCCATTATATCCTGTCATATACCAAACGAGGTGACGTCCCCGGGAGGTGGGTCACTCACTTCTGTATGCTCATGTAGATGTCCCAAGTGTCCATTTCCATTCCGACGAGGACCGCGACCACCGCGCCGTCTCACACTGACCAAATCACCGGCAAAAATCACACACTTACAGCCATTTGATAGGAAACCTATGTCGATTGCTGTGTACCATAGGCATCCGCCACATCCATCGTCCTCTGCCGGAGCGGGAGGTTCTGCCGCTGTGGTGACGGCTTCAACAACCACAAGCTTAGGTCACCACCAACACCCCCTTCATGGACACATCATGCCTTCCGAATCCTTTGAGCTCAGTCCTTCTCGCTCACCAAGTCCCATCTTAGAATTATATGATTCCCCCTTCAAACATTCTGCAAAACGAATGTCTGTATAATTAGGATGGATTTTTTAAAAACTAGAGTCATAACAATTAATAATAATATTAATTCTTTTTACTTCGTCATTGCTTGCATCTTTCTGCACATAACCATTTAAACTGCATGGAGTAATAATGTACTTACTTTAGGCCCAACAATATTTTATATTATAGCGATCTTCTTCTCCAGATCATATATGATTAAGTACTATACTAGTGTTACACGAAGCTCAGGCATTCCCGATTGTAGCTGAAAAACATTGACTTCGGTTCAGTCGCCCAATAATGCTTTTAGTATTTGTCATAGTCCTTGTACGATCTTTTGACTATTCATGTCTTCTATTCATTCAACTTCTTCCTTAGCCATTTAGGAGGTACAACTAAATTATTAAGATACTAGTGTGCCCGCGTATTTTTAGGGACATTTAATAAACGCTGATAATTCAATCTTTGGAGATGTATATTTAGATTTCAAATCGGTCGTAATTATTATACATTCATCTAATCTTCCATGTACGTATAGACGAGTGACATTCAAACTTTCAAATAAAATGAGGATAAGGACTGTAGGCAAACTAGTCAAATATTTTACAACATTATGGTAAAAAAAACTGCAACATTCGCCAATAACTTTAGATACAATAGTTTCAAAATCACCTCGAAAATGGCATTTCTTACCTCGTGTAAAATAGCATTGCAGAATGATGCATAGTGTACCACGATTCGAGTTATTTCTTAATCAGGTTTAGATGCGTGATGGCGATGATGGTGCGAGTAAAATTGTAAGTAGTCTTTTAAAATGAACAAAATGTGCAACAACTTTTTAAACTGAAATTTGGAACCACTTGCTTTTAAGAAAAGCTACAAACGCGCAGAAAGATGAGAAAACAAGTACTTATATTTCTATAGAGGCTCCCCACTCATACCTCGAACACATCGCGATGTGCATCTTTAATTTTCTTCTGTTTGAATGGGCGAAATTTTGAAAGTAATTAAAACAATGTCATGGATATAATCTTTTTTTAGTGCGATTAGAAATTTTAAGAAGACTTTTTATAGGTTTCCATGCGAATGGTGAATTGTGGAGCGACAAATCAAAAGGTAGTCTCACTTTGCCCCAAGGGTGTCATAAATCAAAGGTGTCAGTTTTTAGTTTTGAGGATCTTAGCTTACCCACTAGCATGCAGTCAGTATGAACAATCTTTTCCATCATGTTAGTAATTATTTCCTGGACAAAATATTTGGGAGTAAAAAGGCGAGAGTATAATGAAGTGAAAAGTGAAATGTAGCTTCATTTTCTACCCTAATTTTTGCGATATGAATGAAGGCGTGACTAGGCACAGTCGTACTGTACTAAAAAAACTTTCCAATATACTAAAAGACAATTTCGACGGAAGAATCAAGAACTTTTTTTAGAGTACTGCTTACTCAAAAACACGGACACGTACACTTTGCAACTTAGATAAGTATGTATATACTTGTAATTGAGTAGTGGGTACCGTAATATTCG